>CANXYC010462227.1:0-32888 GCA_948193065.1 Aleurites moluccanus
TTATCTCTAAGCAACACGTTCCCTAGGTCTATTAATTTCACGAACCAATTTTATGCTTCCACTCTCGCTACTTCACATAAAATCATTAATTAGCAAAATCAATGGCCAGTTAATCTCACTATTTTAAAAGCCCAAAATTAATATATTAATCCTAAGTAATATTCTTCAATTAATTCAAACGTCAAAATCCAACAATCAACCTAACGAATCCATCTCAACCCTGAAAAGGTGTTTAGCTACTCATAATGAAAATCAAAAGGACAATAATTAAATTTAACAATCCAAAAATCATCTCACAAGAATTATCAATAAATCAGTGATGTAATGTTGTAATAAAGTAATCCTTACAAATACTGAATAGAAGAAAATAGATCATGAAATAAATTCTGCACAAATCTTAAATTTCCAAGGAAAAATCACAGAAATTCAGCTCCTCTGTTTTTATGGAAATCTTGGCGGCAGCTAATGTTCTCCGAAGTTTTCCCCTTTTTCTTAGAAGCTTAGGGTACCTATTTATAGCCAAAAGATGTGCTTGGATTCAAAAAAACCCTTAAATTCCCTCGAAAATCGGGTCTTGCTTATTAAAAATCGGGTCTTGATAAACCGGTTAGCGCGTGAATGAATTATATAAGTGCTAACCGGGTCCTTCCATGAATAATCGGTTTCGTGCCTCAAGGTAACTGGGTCACCCGGTTATAGAGTCTGTGACTCGCAGCTACCTGTGCCAAATTTGCCTATTTTCTTTCCTGCGACTTTGGCTGATCTTCGCTTAGCTTTTAGCAGTCCGACTCTCCTTGTATCATATCCAAGCCAATTTCTCTTGCCAAATTTCCATCTGCACAAAACTAAGAATTGGGATGCAATTTATCCTTGTTAGAAATTTATTCACCAGACACACAAATTATTTCAGATTTCTAGAGAAGTTATTGTTAAAACTAAAATCTGCTTACTTAGTAATTAAATTCAACTAAAACTTAAATTAACTAGCTACAATGGGTTAAAAAGAAATTAAAATAAGTATGAATTATTTAATATTATCCCTAATTAAATAGATAAAATATCAACCTAACAACATATAGATAGGTGTGTTGAGTCACGTGGGTTTTGACCAAACTCTCATTATTTTATTTATTATTTTCTAAATTTATTGTTAGGTCCTAGTCTTGAGGAGTCAGGTTTATTAGTTGTAGTTTGTTTTCAACAAGCACGTTTTCATATTTTGTTGCTAAATTTTTGCTCATTATCATTGGTGTACTTGTCTATATATAGGCTAGCTAATTGATGAATAATGTACTGCAGAAAACTTATCCTTGTCTTGCTTCTTCTTTGTGTCTCTTTTAGAGTTTTATTTATATTCAACAATAGTGTCAGAGTTGTAAAAATTGAGTGTTGAGAGTGCAATTCAATTGAGTGGTGAGAGTTCAAACACGTGAGGAATTGAGAGCTAAAAAAAGGTAAGTTCATTTGCAGCAATAGTTTATTTGCCTTAGCAGTCCACTTGCAGCACTAGAAAGTTATGGCTTCAGACACGTTTGTACAACCAACCATTCATTGCTTTGATGGTTACTATGACTATTGGAGCATGCTCATAGAGAATTTCTTATGGTCAAAGGAGTATTGGCCAATTGTTGAATATGGAATTCAAGAGCCACCAGCAAGCACGGCATTGATAGATGCCCAGAAAGCAGACTTGGAAGCTAGAAAGCTAAAGGAATTTGAAGGCAAAAAATTATCTTTTCCAAGCCATTGATCGTTTAATCTTGGAGACTATTCTCAACAAAGACACTTCCAAGCAGATTTGGGATTCCATGAAGAAGAAATATCAAGTTACAGCAAGGGCAAAAAGGCAACAGCTACAAGCTCTTCGTACGGAGTTCAAAACTCTATGGATGAAATCAGGAGAATCGATCACATATTTTTTTTCAAGAACGATGGCAATCGTCAATAAGATGCGAATCCATAGGGACAAGATGGAGGATGTCACCATTGTTGAGAAGATCCTTCGATCCATGACATCAAAATTTAATTTTGTTGTCTATTCTATCGAAGAGTCGAAGGATATTGATGAACTTTCAATTGATGAATTGCAGAGTTCCTAGTTATTTCATGAGCAAAAACTCAATCAGCAAGAAACAAAAGAGCAAGCACTAAAGGCTTCAACACCAATTAGAAGTGATAAAAAAATGAGGTAGAGGAAGAGGAAATAGAGATTGTAGAAATCAACATCACCCCAATCCCAAAATAAGAATTTCCATAATGACTTTCGAGGAAGAGGAAGAGAAAGAGGACAAAGAGGCCATCATTCAACCACTTATGGACCTAAGTTGGCAGACAAGTCTAACGTGGAATGCTACAGATGTCATAGGTATGGCCATTATCAATATGAATGTAGAACTAACTTGTTAAAAAGGAATGGAGAGAAATCTAATTTTGCAGAGAAGGAAGAAAAGGAAGAAGAGGTGTTATTATTGATGGTGTGTCATGCCAAGGAAGATACCAACAGGAATTTATGGTATCTAGACACACGATGAATTAATCATATGAGTGGAGATAAGTCAATATTCTCATATTTGGATGAATCCTTTCGTGATAATGCAAAGTTTGGTGACAGCTCGAAAGTCTCTGTTATGGGAAAAGGGAAGGTTGAGATTCATATGAAAGAAAATTCAGTGCAGACCATTTCAAATATTCTCTATGTCCCTGATTTAAAGACCAATTTACTGAGTGCTGGCCAACTGCAAGAGAACGATTATGAAATCTCCATCAAATGTGGCATATGCAGAATACAAGATGAAAAATTGGGCTTAATTGCCCAATTCAATATGACAGAGAATTGAATGTTTCCATTGTATCTCCACAATACTACTCATCATGTTTCTTTGCAAGATTAAAGGAGGAGGTATGGCTATGGCATTTTTGCTATGGACATCTCAATTTTGGTGGGATAAAGACACTACATCAAAAGAACATGGTGACGGGTATTCCGCAAATTACAACTCCTTCTCAAATTTGTGAAGAATGTGTTGTTAGTAAACAATATTGTGCTCCCTTTCCATAAGGAAAATCATGGAGAGTAAGGAAGCCATTGGATCTAGTTCACTCAAACATCTGCGGACCAATAAAACCATCTTCTAATGGAGGTAAACGATACATAATTACCTTCATTGATGACTATAGCCGACAAACTTGGGTCTATTTTTTGTAGGAAAAATCTGAAGCTTTAACAGCCTTTAAAAGCTTCAAAGCACTTATTGAAAAAGAAGTTGGCAACCTAATAAAAATCCTTCGTACTGATCGTGGTGGAGAATACAACTCACAAGAATTTGCAAATTTTTGTGAGATGCATAGAATCAAGAGGCAACTTATAGCAGCATATACGCCTCAACAAAATGGTATGTGTGAAAGAAAGAATCGCACTATTTTGAACATAGTGCAAAGCCTTTTTAAAAGAAGTGACATACCAAAATTTTTTTGGCCTGAAGTAGTCAATTGGAGTATTTATATTCTAAACAGAAGTCCCACTATTGTCGTTCAGAATATGACACCAAAGGAAGCTTGGAGCGGCCAAAAACCTACAGTAGATCACTTCAAAATTTTTGGGTGTATTGCCTATGCCCATGTTCCGGACCAAAAGAGGAAGAAACTAGATGATAAGGGAGTCAAGTGTGTTTTTCTTGGCATTAGTGATCAATCAAAAGCCTATAAGCTTTATGATCCTATAACCAAGAAAATCATCATCAGCAGTGATGTGATTTTTGATGAAGAACAAATCTGGCCATGGGGTGAGCAAGGTGTTGGTAAACAAATTCCAATGAATTTTGATGGAGATGATGAGCCGGAGCAACAGCCTTTGATGAGCCAAATCATCACAGAAAAGTGTTGAAAGTTCAGCAGCAGTTGCAGCATATGAAGACCGACCACAATGTGTTCGACGAAGGCCTATATGGATGAGTGATTATGAAGTATCTGGAGGCGACCAAACTGAAGATCTATCTACTCATTTTGCTTTGTTTTCATATTGTGATCCAACAACTTTTGATGAAGCTGTAAAAAAAGAAAACTGGGGGATTGCAATGGATGAAGAAATTACAGCCATTGAGAAGAATAATACTTGGGAGTTAACAGATCTTCCAAAAAGACACAAAACAATTGGAGTCAAATGGGTGTACAAGACAAAGTTGAACAAGAATGGTGAAGTCGACAAGTACAAAGCTCGTTTGATAGCTAAAGTCTATAAGCAAGAGTTTGGTGTTGATTATAAATAATTTTTTGCACCTGTTGCACGGCATGATACAATCAGATTGATGATAGCATTAGCAGCTCAAAATTCATAGCCTATCTTCCAATTAGATGTGAAGTCAGCATTTTTGCATGGTGACCCACAAGAATAGGTATTTGTTGATCAACCTGCTAGATATATGAAGTCTAGTTGTGAACATAAGGTTTATAAACTGAACAAGGCATTATATGGGCTAAAACAAGCTCCACGGGCTTGGTCTATTTTGAAGGAAGGTTTACAAAATGTCCATATGAGCATACATTCTTTATTAAAAAAGGTAATGAAGGAAAGTTGCTTATTGTGTGCTTATATGTGGATGATCTTATTTTTACTGGAAATGATAGTGCCATGTTTGACAAGTTTAAGGAGTCAATGATGGTTGAGTTTGATATGTCTGATCTTGGATTGATGCAATATTTTCTTGGTATAGAAATAATGCAGTCTACTGATGGGATTTTTATCTCTCAAAAGAAGTATGTTGGAGTCATTTTAGACAGGTTCTGGATGAAAAATTGCAATGCAGTAAGCACACCAATTAAGTTTGGTTTGAAACTAACGAAAGATCCTGAAGGGAAAAGAATTGACAACACTATGTACAAATAAATTGTTGGAAGTTTGATGTATTTGACTGCAACAAGGCCTAATATAATGCATGTTGTAAGTCTCATTAGCAGATACATGGAATGCCCAAAGGAGGTGCATTTTCTTGCTACCAAAAGAATCTTGCGATACTTGTAAGGCACCATTGGCTTTGGGATTTTCTACAAGAAGGGAGAGAAGTCAAATTTATTTTGCTTTACTAACAGTGACTATGCAGGAGACTTGGATGATAATAAGAGCACTTCAAGATATGTTTTCATGTTGGGAACTGGAGCTGTTTCATGGCCATCTAGGAAGCAACCAATTGTCACTTTATCAACCACGAAAGATGAATTTGTAGCTGCAACTTTTTGTGCCTGCCAAGTTGTTTGGTTAAAAAAAATTCTTGAAGAACTAAACTTCAAGCAGGAAGGACCTATAACAATTTTTTGTGACAACTCCTCTACAATTAAACTCTCCAAAAATCCAGTTCTACATGGAAGGAGTAAGCATATAGATGTAAAGTTCCATTACTTATGAGATCTCATTAAAGAAAGAGTCATTGATCTCAAGCTTTGCAGAAGTGAAGAGCAAGTCGCCGATATCTTCACAAAGCCTCTCAAATTGGCTACATTTCAGAAGCTCAGAAGCTTACTTGGCATATGTTCCACGAAGAACTCTGTTTAGGTGCTACAAGTTTTTTGGATTATACTGAAGGTTTAAAGATTATCAGTTTAAGGGAGGGTTTGTTGAGTCACGTGGGTTTTGACAAAGCTCTCATTATTTTATCTATTATTTTCTAAATCTATTGTTAGGTCCTAGTCTTAAGGAGTCAGTTTTATTAGCTATAGTTTATTTTCAACAAGCACATTTGCATATTATGTTGTTAATTTTCTGCTCATTATAGTTGGTGTACTTGCCTATATATAGGCTAGCTGATTGATGAATAATATACTGCAGAAAACTTATCCTTGTCTTGCTTCTTCTTTGTGCCTCTTTTAGAGTTTTATTTATATTCAACAAGGTGCAGAGAAATAGGAGAGAAGAAGAGATAAAGGATTAAAATTTAGAAGAAGATATTTGATTAACAATCAACATAACCAATCTGTTACAACTTATGCCTATTTATCAGCTCTATGAACTGCTCCTGCTGATATTTCACAGCAGGACTAACTAACTTGAGCATTACTAACCAACTAAGTAATACAACAACTAACAATTCCACTTATTCATTTACTAACTAAGCTTCTAGCTTCTAAAATTATCACTTGGCTATAACAATAACCTCCTCGTAAAAATCTTCCTTGTCCTCAAGGAAGTTGTTATGGCTAGTTATAACCACCAGTATCATCAAGGACCAAAACTCTCAAGGATAACATAGCAGATGCTAAAGAAGGCTTGACAAAACCCCTGCAAAAAGCAATTGCAAATCATGAAAAATCCCCTCTAAGCACCATATGGCTTGGTAATGAACTTTGATAATAATTGCCCTATAACTATGAGCCACTATGAAATGTTAGGGGTAACAGTTGCCCCAGTTAAACCTCCTCCAAGCTTTAATATTAGTAACACAAAAATAATGTTCCCATTAATCTCAAGCAAGCACTTCCCATATGATAGGTCTTGAATTATTGTAGGCTTTTGCTTAATAATTTCCATTAACTTGTATCCAACAACTTACCTTAGCTAAAAAAACTCCAAGATTTGAAAATTACTGGCCCAAACTCATGCCAGCAACAAGGGTAAAGAAGATAGCCATGAATACTTTTCCCTCCATCAGTCACTCTATTTCTGATAAAAAACACCAGCATACTAGAGTACAAGTGCCCATGACAAGCATGCTATTCCATATGTACATCCCGACCCAAACCTTTGGCCATCCCAGTTGGCTCAGATCGTTTCTAGTTAGATGGAAACTATTTCTTGGGAAATATTTCAGATAAGTAGGCATAAAATTACTCCATTTATGGTTTCTAAGTCTATCAAATAATAGACTGTGTGGACAATGTTATGAACCATGGTAACAATTGGCTAGGCATTTTAACAAATATGTTGAAGATATGAAAGTCTAAGAACCACATATTCAATTTCTTTCTTTATCTTCTCCATATTTCCAGTTTATCTTCCTTCAACAACCCAAAACCAAATTCTCCAATCTCCAATTCAATATTCACACAATATAAAAACAACTCAACATTCAATTGTTTCTAGTTGTTTTCTCTGCTCTGGTTTCTTTAGTTTGAAATCTTTGAAAACATTATTTATAATAAAAAATTTAAATAAACTAAATAAAGTTAGATCATAAGAGGTAATTCAATTACTGATGATTCAGTAAAAAGTAATGTATTAAATGGATAGTTGCTAAAAAGCCTTTGAACTCACTAGTTATTGATGGGACCAGATGGAGCAATTAAGTTGATTATTTGTTGCAAGCTTGAGGGCTATTTTAAAGTTTTTTTTTTTTTTTTTTTTTTTTTTTTTTTTTTGCAGAAGGTAAATATTCTAGTTACAGGGAGTACTCTGTTGAAATTTCTGCAGAATTTTAAGTGTCATTTAGATAAAATGTAAAAAAAAATGAAACTAATATCTAATTGTTCATAAATTGATTTAGTTTATTAATTATATGTTACAAGACATTTAGGTACATCTTACGATGACTTAGATTACATATATCAGAGAAGGAGATTTAATAGAGATTTTAGCTAAACTTTATGAAGGCATACTATCATTATATAGTCTAATATTAATATTTCTATATTTGAATTCATGATAAATTATAATATGCAAGTTCTTTATATAAGTAAAAGATATAAGAGTTAGGGAAAACTAGCGGCCAATAAAGTTCTATGAAGCAGCATAACAAGCGTTTCAATGCAAAACACAGAGTTTTAGGGTTTTTGAAATTTTATTAATTTTTCATCTCCTCTAAAACTGAGATTATGAGGCTTAAATACATTGACAAACCCTAAAATTACAATTATAAAATAAAATAATTAAATTCAAAAATAATAAAAAAACTCAAAACTTAAAATGGTATGTTATGACCCTAAATAAATGTTTTTGGAGATGAAAATGGCCTTATCTGGACAAGCAAAAATAAGACACTATTGGACTCGAAATTCCCTTCATTTTGATATATTATGGACCCCGCGACTAATCATGGATCAAAAGTTATGGTCATTTTTCCATTTGCTGATAAACAAACTCTATTTGGGACTTCGTTTGGATTTATGCTTATCCAAACGACTCAGAAACTCAATGCTTGCTTCCTCCACATCAGTCTTCCCCACTTGAAAAAAACTTGACCTCGAGTTGAGGGTAGGATCCAGGTACAAAGGCTCATGAGATGGAAAAACGGAGATAAATCAGCGACATTGAAAGTATGAGAGATTGCCATACTATCAGGAAGATCCACCACATAAGCATTATCATTTATTTTCTTGCTGATGGTGTAAGGTCCATATTTCTTGAGTTGCAGCTTGCTGTAAGTACCTGCTAGGATCCTTTCACGATGAAGGAAGACCATCACTTCATCCCCAACCTCAAAAGTCTGTTATCTTCTATGTTTGTCTGCAGCCTGTTTATATTTCCTGTTTGCTGCTTCCAGCTTTTGTTTGACTTCTTTGTGTACCTTCACCATCTATTCTGCCATGTGAGTAGCTGAAACATTCTTCCTTTCTTCCTTTGGCAACTTTAGTAAGTCCAAAGTAACCTGAGGCACCTTGGTATAAACAATGGAGAAAGGAGAACGACTGGTGGCAGAGTGTATAACATTGTTAAAAGCAAACTCAACTTGGGGTAAAGCCACATCCCATTACTTGGGCTTATCTCCACAGATACAAGGAATCAAATTTTCCAACGATCGATTAACCACCTCCGTCTGACCATCAGTTTATGGGTGGGCAGTGCTGCTGAAGTTCAAAGTGGAATTGAACATCTTCTACAAGGATCTCTAAAAATGACCCAATAACTTGTTGTCCATGTCTGAAGTGATGGTTTTAGGTACCCCATGAAGGTGAACCACTTTCTTAAAGAACAACTTGCCTATACCTACTGCATTTGAGGTTTTTCAGCAAGGGATGAAGTGTTCCATCTTGGAGAACCTGTTAACCACAACAAAAATACTATCAACGCCTCTTTGGGTACGAGGCAAACCAAGGACAAAATCCATGGATAGGTCTTCCCAAATATTTTTAGGTACAGGTAATGGTGTATATAACCTAGTATTCTTGGACTGTCCCTTAGCCGTCTGGCAAACATAACACCTCTGCACAAATTTTGTGACATCCTTATTGATGTGTAGCCAATGGAATCTCTCTTTCACAATAGCTACAGTCTTGTCTCTGCCAAAGTGTCCTGCTAGGCCTCCTCCATGTAAATCTTGGATCACTTTTTCTTGCAATGATGTCCTGGGAATGTAGAGTTGATTCCCATGCATCAAATATCCATCCTGCAAGTAAAAATCATTGACAGGTTGACCAAGAGAACACTGCAACCAAATATCTCCAAAATCTATATCATGTTCATAGGCTTCTTTGAATGCCTCAAGCCCCACTACCTCACTGCCCAGTGTCACTAGTAAAGTTTCCCTCCTGCTCAATGCATCAGCCACCTTATTATGTACCCTAGATTTATGCTTCAACCTGAATGGAAATTTCTGTAGGAATTGACACCGTCTAGCATGCATGTCCTTGCTTATCCGCCTCTGGCTGTTCAAATATTTCAAGGCCTCATGGTCATATTATAAAACGAACTCCTTGCCTACTAAGTAGTGTTCCCATATTTTCAAGACACAAACTACTGAGTAGAACTCTTTGTCATAGGTGCTCCATTTCCTTCTAGCCTTACTGAGTTTTTCACTGAAGAAGGCTATCGGCCTCTTTTCCTGGGATAATACAACCCCTACACCAATGCCACTTGCATTACAATCCACTTCAAACAGTTTCTCAAAATCTGGTAATGCAAGAACTGGTGTTGTACAAAGCTTCTCTTTCAAAATGTTAAAACTGCTTTCTGCTTCTTCCCCCCATTGAAACCTCTATTGCTTTAAACATTCAGTCATGAGGGTAGCGATGGTTCTAAAATTTTTGATGAATCGCCTATAAAAGGTTGCCAGTCCATGGAAGCTCCTCAGTTCAGACACGTTTCGCAAAGTTGGCCACTCTCTAATGGCTTGAACCTTAGTCTCATCTACCTGGATTCCTCCAGCTTCCACCACAAACCCCAAGAATAACAACTTATTGGTAAGGAAGTTGCATTTCTTTAGGTTAAAATAAAGTTTATTTTCCTGCAAAGCTGTTAGCACCTACCTCAAATGCAATATATGCTCCCCTTCATCTCTGTTATAAATAAGAATATCGTCAAAGTAAACAACTACAAATATGCCTATAAAAGGCCATAATACCTGGTTCATTAGATGCATGAAGGTACTGGGAGCATTCGATAACCCGAATGGCATAACAAGCCACTCATACAACCCGTTTTTAGTCTTGAAAACAATCTTCCATTCATCCCCTGGCCTAATCCGAATATGATGGTACCTATTCTTTAAATCTAGTTTGGAGAACCATATTGCCCCATGCAATCTATCCAGCATGTCATCCAATATGGGAATGGGAAATTTGTAGCCTACTGTTATTTTGTTAATGTCCCGACTATCTATGCACATCCTCCAACTTCCATCCTTCTTTGGAGTTAATAATGCAGGTAATGCATATGGGCTCATGCTTTTCCTGAATGTGTCCGTTCTTCAGCAAATCTTCTACCTTCTCTCGCAGGATCTCACTCTCCTTAGGGCTCATCTTGTAATGAGGTAAATTAGGCAAGCTTGTTCCAGGGATCAAATCGATGTGATGTTGAATATCTCGTATGGGAGGTAATCCAGTTGGTACCTCTTCTAGCATCAGGTCCTTGAACTCTTGCAATAGCGGTTTGACTGCCTCAAGTTGCTCATCCACTTGCACCTCATCTCCCATAACACAAACTTGTTTCACAACTAAAGCATTAACTTGCATTGTCTCTTTTATTTCTTCGCTGAATCTACTAGTTACTATGAGGAAAGTGGACTGTTTGGGCTTGACAGCCTTGTTCCTTAATGGCAGTAAGGTGTACTTAACACCATCCCTTTCTAGGCTATACTGATTACTCCTAACATAATGTTGTGCATCCACATTAAATTGCCACAATCTGCCAAACAGTATATGACACATATCCATATCTACTATATCACAGTACATATCATCCTTATATTTTCCAATAGAAAATGGAACTTTGCACCTCTTAGTCACTGTTATACTATTGACATTAGATTTAATCCACCCCAAAGTATAAGGATTGGGATGTTTCTCTATCGGTAATCCCAACCTCTGTACAACCTCTTTTTCAATTATATTTTCACAACTACTATTATCAAAAACGATAGCAAAAACTTTATTGAAAATGGTGCACTGGATCGAAACAACTAGTGCCGTTGGGACTGGTCTTCCTGTTTCAGTGAAAGCATCATCCTCCTTAGGATGTACGCTTGATCAGAATCATCTACACCTTTACAGTCATCTCCTTCCCCATCTGGTTCATAGTAGACTGCCTCATCATCCTCATCCCCTTTGTCCACTACATTCATTGTTCTCCTTTGTGAATATTCATTGGACCTATGCCCAGGTTGATTGCACTTGAAGCACTTTCCGACAGTAGGCCTGGCATAAGGATTAGCAGGCTTCTGTACTTCTCGTTCTCTGGTATTAGTGGTAGGCTTCTTTCCTACAGCCCCTTCTACTTGGTACTGATCAGGATATTTACGAAAATTACTACTAAATCGATCAGTGCGAGTGGTGACTTCATGTACTGCAGTCTTGAGTTTGTCCCCACTTCCTGAGGCCCTATAAGTCTCAAAACTCCTTCTACCCCTTTTTGCCTACATCAACTCAGCTTTTAAGGCCATATTTTTCGCTTCAGACAAGGTTTTTAACACCTATACACCAATTCGGTCCCTTATAAAAGGCTTTAGCCTATCTAAGTACCTCGCCACTTGTTGCCCTTCTGTTTCTGCTAGGTTATTTCTTTCTGCTAGTCTCATAAAGTCAGTTGTATATTCATGAACTGAACGACTACCTTGCTGACATCGTTGATATTATTGGAACAAAATTTGTTCATAATCTGGTGGTAAAAACTTATCCATCAATAGCCTTTTCATCCTGAACTAGGTGTAAACCTGCCCCTTACCTTCTCGTTCCTTTTTGTTCTGTACTCTCTCCCACCAAGCAGAGGCACCACCCTTTAACCTATAAGCCACGAGTCTCACTCGCTTTTCTAGGGGCGTGTCCATGTTGTCAAAGAATTTATCGCTGTCAGCGATCCAATATAGGAACTATTCAATACCTAGGTTGCCATTGAAATAAGGAATATCAACTTTTAATTTAAAATCATATCCCTCTCGGTCTTCATCTCGCCTTCCATAACCGTTTCTAACATCTTCCCTCGTCTTGTATCCCCTATTCCTTTTGTTCCTCGCGACCTCATACTCTTCCTCCTCTTCTAAAGTATCATCATAGTTATTAATTGACCTGTGCATAGGAATAGGTCGAATAGGTTCTCCACGGGTTGCAGCTCCTAGTGTTGTCCCAAGTGTCCCTATAAACGCTGCTCCAAATGTTGCAATGCCTCGTCCCCAACGAATGGGGCTCCACCCTCCTGAACACCGTCACGAAGGCCATTGCTATTACTACTAGTCGCCATAGAGGCTTTGATACCACTTGACGCAGCGTAACAAGCGTTTTCAATGTAAAACACAGAGTTTTTGGGTTTCTGACATTTTATTAATTTTCCATCTCCTCTAAAACTGAGATTAGGAGCCTTAAATACATTGGCAAACCCTAAAATTACAATTATAAAATAAAATAATTACATTAAAAAATAATAAAAAAATCTGAAACTTAAAATGGTTCGTTAAGGCCCTAAATGAATATTTTTGGAGATGAAAATGGCCTCGTCTAGACAAGCCAAAATGAAATGCTATCGGGCTCAAAATTCCCTTCGTTTTGATATATTATAGACCCCACGACTAATCCTAGATCAAAAGTTATGGTCATTTTTCCATCTGCCGATAAACAAACTCTATTTGAGCTTTCGTTTGGATTTCTGCTTATCCAAACGACTCAAAAACTCAATGCTCGCTTCCTCCACATCATTCTAGTAATAAATAATAATGAGATGGAATTTCATATGAATAATAGAAACTAGTACGAGTACAACTAGGTTAATGAGTTTGACAATACTCATTATATGAACCTATGAGATCACAAATTATATTGTCTTTAGGACAACAGTTGGTATACATTAAGTTTTTGAAGCGTATATCATGTGGTTTTTTCTTTGGGGCTGCGGATGTGTATGATTAATAGTATTTTCCCGCCAGATGGATCAAATGTTATTCTCCTGGTAGAGGGATGATAGATATAAACAGTATTTTCCCATCAGAGCAATAAGATACATACTTTTCTCCCGCCAAAGAAATGATTGTTATTGATATATTATTCTTTCGCTAGATGAATGACAGTTTGTTTGCTCCTACTAAAGGGATACTAGTTAATTGTCTTTGGGACTGCTCTATACATGCATATGATTATACTATTACTCACACCAGATAGATGTCAGTTATACTTCTGCCAGAGGAATGTCAAGTTAGATTCACAGGACACATATTTTGAATGTATGCATATTTAAGTATGAAATCAAGAGACAGATCGGCTATACATATTGATTGGTGCAGTCCAAGGTTAAGGATAGAAGTACCATACTTAGTTATAAGCCTGTTATATATATAACATGAATTTATGAACATATATTAGAAGGAAATTAGTTATATGAAATTGATTCTTTACCTTATTGAGGAATGTATGAACTATTAAAGGAAAAATGAGATTATTATATTGGTACATTAGGTTGAGCATATGTGTGTTAATTAATACTTGTGTTGGAAACGTAATTTTTGTAATTTTTGACAGGAGAGTTAATTCAAATTTAAAAGGAAATACTGCTGAATTTTTTTATAGAATTTTAAGTAATAAAATTTTGAAAGAATTGTATAGGTTACGACGAATAAGTATTATAATGTTTTTAGAAGGAACTATAATATGAAACAATGATTTAAAGCTGAGATATGATTGCAGTTAATTAGCAGTAATGCTCCGTTTTGTTAATCTACACCTACCTAAGAAGTCAGTTGATGGAAGAGTTGAATTATTCAGAAAGAAGAAAAAAAAAATTCAGTGTAAATTCAGTCAGTTTAGAATCTTCACGCCTATTTTTAATAGGTTAGAGGATAGGTATTGCAGGTACAGTGTGGAGCTGGTCAGAATAGGTTTCTATTTTTTAATGGTTAATAATGGTTAAATTGCTAAATTTTTACATTGAAAAACTAGAATTGGTAGTTTTTTTTTTAACAAATATTTTGATATTATTTATTATTACTCTTGAAGTTTAATTTTTTTTTTATCAACTTGTAAATTTTAAATTGATTGCTTGTTGTAGCAGTCATGTAATTTTTTATATTAAAAAAAAAAATTCATTGTCTTAGGTGAAAAATTGACATTCTGAAAAATTCAGATTTTCCTGATAAGAACAAAGTGGTGGGTAACTTTTTTTTTTATTGCGCAAACCTACAAATATCTTCAGACTTGGACAAAGTCAATTACTGATTTAGATTTATATTTTATAGAGAGAGAGAGAGTGATATATGGAATATTGTAGGCAAGAGATGAAAAAAATATTACTCAAACTATTATTTAATCAAATATTGGTTACCAAAGCTTTTCACTGAAAACATTCTTTTGGACAGTCAATTAATATTTTGTCAACTCCAGTTTTTTTTTTTTTTTAGGTCATTTTGTCTAACTCCAATTTATTTGGTTTTGTCTTGTTGTCTTTTTGTTTTGTAATTTCCAAAAACTCTTCGAGCATGAAAGTAATTATGTCAACTTTCTTACTGAAATCCAGATATAAATACACTTGAAAAATTGAGAGCCAAAAACAAAGATAATATAATTTTATTTTTTTTCAATGTGAATAATTTTCATGTATTATAATTCTAAAAATATATATAAATATGAGTGATAAATAAAATTTAAGAAAATTTGATGATTAAGTATAATATTTTTTTAACAGAAAAATGTATGAAATGTATATATAATAAATAAAATTTTAAAGAATTTAGTGGGGCTAATGTATTAAAATTTAAAACTTTTGGGAGCCAAGTATGTATACCTTTGAACAAGAAGGGTTAATTACTATTTTTCATTTGTAAAATGACCCAATACATTAAATCTCTCTGATCTTTTAAAAATACACTAACGAATATACCGTTATACTAATATCCCGTCCGTCCAATTTTACAGTTAGTCAACTTTAAAATAATTAACAAGGGTAATAAAAAAATAAAAATACACTTACCCTTTATTTTTAATTAATTTCATTCTATGTTTGTTTTAAAAATATTTTTTAGGGTTAAAAAATTTGTTTTCATATTTTTTGATAAATATAAAATATTTTTAAAAAAATATTTTTTATTTGTTATTTTTTTATTTTAAAAAAATAATTTAAGAAGAAATTAAATTATTTCTTCTTAAATTTTTTTAATACAAATAAAAAATTCATTTTCATATTTTTTATAAATTTAAAAAATAAAAAGTAAAAATATATTTTAAAAAATATTTTTTATTTTTTTTCAAATTTTTTTATTTTTTAAAAAATAAAATAAAAAAATATTTTTAAAAAATATTCTTATTTTTAAATTTGTCAAAAAATATGAAAATACATTTTTTTATATGAAAATACATTTTTTAACTCTAAAAAAATATTTTTTAAGCAAAAATAAAATGTAATTAATTTAAAATAAATGACAATGATATTTTTATTTTTTTACTGTTTTTATTGACCATTTTAAAATTGACTAACAATAAAATTAGACAGAAAGGTCTAATAACATATTGTGAAATTCGTCAGAGGAGAGTTAATGTATTTTTGAAAGATTATGAGATACTTAATATATTGAATCATTATACAGAGAGAAATCGTAATTTTCTCTATAAAGAATTTATAAGTGAAAAATTAATTTTTTCTATGCTTAGGGCCATATATATAGCTCTCTAAGCTTGTGCATAGTTTAGTCCTAATATAACGCCATTTGATCATAATAAAGAATAAATATTAATTCACAATAAATTGTCCAATCAACCCTCTAAATAATCTTTCAATAATTAAATATAATATTATAAATTTATAGGATTAATTTAATAATATAAAATTTTATTGAGATTCTAGAACAATTCATGATGAAAAGTCTCGTATTCGAATTCTCACAAAATTAAATTTCATTAGACCAGTGTTAGCTGCAAAGTGTGATCGAAAAATTAATTTTGTATCCTTTGATTCGGAGAAAAGGGAAATGTAATAAGAGGAGACTAAGCGGATATAAGAAGATCTCATAGATTTATTAAAAAAATATAATATTTTATAGAGGTGATAAATTTTAATTTAATTTAAAAATTTAATTATAGTTAATTAATTTTTATAAAATTTTAAATAATTTCAACATATTAAAAGTTAATAATATTGTAACCTAACGTAAATTCCACCACAAATGATTTGTTTTATTTGTTTGGGTTTAATCCAAAGGATGTGACAACAAAACAAATCATCCATCCATAACTATTATCGTAAAGACTCAAGATCATATAATTAATTCAATTTGAAAATTTCAAAACATTATCACATGATTTGGATGGGAAACTATAAATCTATACAGCCTTGAAATGTTCAAACTCAAACCAAGGGAATTCTTCAAAATTTACAGTAAGTATAATTAATTAATTTTAATTTCGATTATATATACGAAAGCAGCAAATTCCATAAACAAATATATCTTTTAGACTTTTAGTAAATGTTATTAAACAAGAAATATATCTTGTAAATAAAGATGGAATTTATGGAGTAAAAATCTAACAATTTACAGGCAAGAATGGGTCGTTCCTTTTGTTTGGAATGAATTTATTCAACTGGTATTATAATATGAATTTTGATTTTTTTTTATTTATCTTATAGTGTCAATATTCAATGTCAATCCATTAATATTGTTTTTAATGCTATCATGTTAAATTTTTTATAACAAAATAAATATATTATTTTTATGCGTTATATTTTATTTTATTCGATTGGATATACATAATTTTTATTTTTGAAACAAATTACGTAATCAAATTGGATGAAAATACAAAATTTTATAACCATTTTTCAATTTTTTTTCTTTAATGATCATTTTAAAGTGTTAGGATTATGATTTAAAGTTCAATTATGTATGAGAAATATTCATTAATTGAGTTGATAATTATTTTTTTTGGAGTAGAATTCATATTTTAATATTATTCATATTTGGATAATAATCCTTATTGAATTATGATTAATAGTGAGTAATATTATAAATATGAGTATTATAGGAATGATTTTTTGATATTTACCTAAATATGCAATTGGCTATTGCCCATTAGTTAATTGAAGATGGCTTTGACTCAATATTATGATATAATTATAATAATTACAAAGTGTATGAGTAGAATGTGTTTGTAATGATATTGTGAAAGGATTTGTAATTTCGTCTGTTCAATAATTATAATATGATGCTATAGTATATTATTCTTTCAAGAGACTATAGACGTAAGTTTATTGAAAGATTAAATCATTGAATTACGTTAAAATTATTTTTATTATTTCTCTTTTTTCTTATCGCTGTATTTATAATTCTGAAATTTTCTTAACAAGTGGTATCATAATGTGGATTCTTATTATGGGGTTCAAAAATTATTTTTAAGAAAACAAAAAGAATATATTGATATTTTTTATAAATTAAGAGGATGATAAAAAGTGAAGATACCTTAATTAGAAGTCATCTAATAATTTTTTAGAAAATGGTCATATACCAAATTGCATCCAAAATTGAAGTTTGAAGACTTAAAAAATTTGAAAAAACTACAAAAAAAGAAAATAAAAAACAAGCTGAAAATTGATGAAGATGATAATGATGATTTCTTGATCTAATATAATATGGAGAGTCTTTTGATTGAAGTGGAGCTTTGATACTTGAAAACTTTGAAAATTTGAAGATTTATATGACTGAGAGATTTTGAGGCAAGGCGTAAATTATTGAAATTATTAAAAATTGTAAGATTGTATGATTGCATGATTGATAGATTTTAAATCGAGGTGGAGATTATTAAAATTATAACTCAAAATTTTAATGGAATTTGGAAGAAGACATTTTTTTTTTTATTTCGTATGAGAAATACTCATCAATTGAGCAGATAATTATTTCCTTTGTGAAATAAAATTCTTACTTTAATGTTATTCCTTTGGACGATGATCTTTATTAAGTTAGAATTGATAGTGAAATTCTTACTTTAATGTTATTCCTTTGGACTGTAATCTTTATTAAGTTAGAATTGATAGTGAATAACATTATAATAAAAGTATTATATAAGGGGCTTTTTATCTTTTACCTAAATATACAATTGGCTTTTGCCTAATAATTAATTGAAAATGATTTTGGCACAATGTTATGGTAGAATTATAGTAGTCACAAAATATATAGGTAGAGTGCTTTTGTAATGATATATATAGTGAGAGAGTTTATAATTTAAAAATTATAATATAATGTTATAGTGGGTTATTTTTTCGAGAAATAGTAAATATAGGTCTATTAAAAGATTAAACTACGTTAAAATTATTTATATTATTTTTTTTTTTATTGCTGTGTTTATAACACTTGAATTTTTTCTAACATATAAGTTTCATTTCTCTTATTATTCGCCTTTAAATATTTTACCATTCATGTTTCAACTATTCATATTTTAAGAACAATAGATAGAGAAAAGATGATATTTAATAAGACAATTATTAATATTTTTTTATTAATAATTTGTACGGTATTTTATTATTAAAGGGGTGATTTATTCCAAAAATAAATGGTATGTGTCTAATTGAATAAAATAAAATTTAAATAGTTCAATTGCACATTTTATTACAGTACAAAGGCCCTAAATGTATTTGACTATTATATATGTATTTTTTTTTGTGGGTTTGTATATATTGTTATTTAGGAAAAATGAATTACTTAAATAATTTTTTTTATATTTATATATTATTATTTAAGACTTTTATTATGTAATTTTATCATTTAAATAAAAATAATTAAGTAAATAAAAATATACATAAATGTATAGTTTAGTGATAAGTATATTTTCTCATGAGCAATTGTCTCAAAATTAATTTCTCCTTTGTCATGCTAAAAAAAGAATAAAAAATTATTATAATTTCTTTCAAGACTCCGATTCAACTAAGGTCGGTCATGTCTGTGAACCCACTAACTAAATACAATTTGATATCAGAGTTGCTCTGATATTATTAAATTATAACGATTGGACATAATAGTTACTCCAAATAATAAATTATTTTAATATATTCAATTTCGGTATTAAAACAATTAATTCAAGTTATTAAGATATTATTATGTGGTTAAGGTAAGTATTGTGCTTCGATTTTGAATTCAGTGGGACCCAAATTAATGTATAAATAAATATATTTGATGACTATATAAGGGAATGAATTGATCTCTAAGGATTAGATTCAAGTTAACGAGTGAATAGGCATAATTCAAATACACAAAAACGAAGATGTCAATAGATACTAAACCCCATATTGTCTGTGTCCCATTTGCCCAACAAGGGCACATAAACCCTTTGCTAAAACTTGCCAAACTCCTTCACAACAAAGGCTTTTACATAACTTTTATCAATACTGAGTTAAATCACAAACGAATTCTTGAATCAAGAGGCCCAAATGCTCTTAATGCCTTCCCAGATTTTTGCTTTGAGACCATACCCTTTGAAAATCACCCACCTTCTAATAATAATAATAACAATTCAAATTTGGTCCAACATCTATTTTCTTTGCGCCTAAATTTCAGTGATAGTTTCTTGATTTCATTTCGAAATCTTCTTGAAAAACTAAAGAACAAAGCTGATGCTGATGATCATGTGCCTCCTGTTACTTGTATAATTGCTGATGGTGTTCTCAATTCTGCTGTTACAGTTGCTGAAGAACTTGGAATCCCAATTGTACTCTTTTGGAATATTGCTGCTTCTGGTGTGACTAGCTATATACAATATCGTCAGCTCATGGCAAAATGTGTTAAACTTCTCCAAGGTATCATTAATTTATTATTAATTTTGTTTCGCTTTAGGTTTCTGAAAAGTATAATTTTAAATGTTGTTGTAATTTGGAACTGTTGTTTTTAGCTTTTTCTAATTTTAATTTTGGAACGTATTCTTAAGAATTAAAAATTTTAAAAATATTAAATAAATAAATTTAAAAATAAAATAAATAAATTAAAAATGAGTATTTTGACTTATTACTTATGATAATTATGATTATAATGAAATAAAATTTCATTAAAATTTTTTTTTTCATCAATTTATTTTTATATTAATTTATTTATATTTTTTCAATATAACTATTTTATATATAATTATTTTTAACAAATGTTCATAGGGCACTTATTAAAAAAAATCATTTTAATTTATTGGATTAATCATTGTAAGGAAAATTTTTATCCATATTAAATGTGCAATTTTATTTTATACGCTTAAATCAACGAGTGATAAAATATTTTAGTCAATATTATTTATTTATTTGTCTAGTATAAATACATTTATTTTTTTTACTCAATTTATTATTATCTCATTAGATTGATTTATACACAAAATTTATATAAGATTTATTCTAATTATAAAATTACTCTTAAAGTTTATCGTATAAATGTGTATTTGAGCACGTATGAGTGTGTGTTTTAGAACTAACAATTTTAGCCCCAAAATTTACTAATTACTGCTGCAACAATTTAATTAGTCGTTTAAATTTTTCACCACACTTTAATTGTTGATATTTTAATACCTTTTAGTTCTTATTAAAATAAACTGTAGTTTAATCCCTCAATTTTAAATTTTTTTTTTTTATGATGGTAGTATCGGGGATTAAAGTTGTTAATTTTGAAAAAGTAAGACAAAAGTATATAATTAAGATAAATTTCAATTTTTTTATTTATAATTAATCTATTTTTATAATTAAACATATCAAATTTATTTTTTTAATAAATTTTATTAATATTTTTAATATAATTTTTTTTTTCATTTATATCAAATAATAATGCTAATTTACTAATCATATATGATATAAGGTCTCGAATTCGAGTATTTCAAATTACAAAAATTATTATTAATTTAGTAAGAGATATTAAAAAATAGGATTTTCCCTTATTGTGTAGCATGCAATATTATGTAAGTCTATCGAGTCTCAAATGAAAAAAAAGAAAAAAGAAAAAAGAAAAATAATATTAATATAACTTTATTATGTTAAAACATATATTAAGAGGGACAGATACGAATGCATGACACATTAAAACACGACTTTTAATATATGACACGATACATAACGCTTATCGTGCGTTATGTCAAAATATTTTTCTAATATAACACGGAATAAAAATATATACTCAAAATTAAAAGTGTTAGTGATTCACTAACTTAATTATTCCTTTTGATCCATTATGATTTGCTTTTAACTTAGCTAATCAAGAACCTATAATGGCATGTTTCTCATTTTCCTTCATGTTGCAAGATTCTTTTTGAAATCCATTTTGATGATATATGTATATAACTTCATTAGGTGGAGACAATAGGAGTGAAGATGATGATGAGGGTTTATTGGATACCACCATAGATTGGCTTCCAGGAATGAAAGGCATTACTATAAGAGAGCTCCCAAACCTAATCCCAGTAGCAGATCCAATTAACTTTTTGATGGAGTCCAGCAGAGGAGAGTTGGAAAGAACAAGCAAAGCAGCTGCCCATATATGCCATACCTTTGAAACCTTAGAAATAAAAAATTTAAATATTCTATCTTCAATCTTTGCTCAAGTTTATAGCATTGGCCCTCTTGAGTTACTGCTTAATCATCAAATCCAAGATAACACCTACAAAACCCTCAAATGCAATTTTTGGGATGAATCAGAATCTGAATGTATTCAATGGCTTGATTCTCAAGAACCCAATAGTGTTATTTATGTAAGTTTTGGTAGCTTCATAGTGTTATCTTCAGAAAAATTAATTGAACTTGCTTGGGGACTTGCTAATAGTAAATTTCATTTCTTGTGGATAATTAGACAAGATTTGGTCATGGGTGAGTCAGCAATTTTGCCTAAAGAGTTTTTAGTAGAAATTAAAGAAAGGGGTTTTATAGCAAGTTGGTGTCCACAAGAACAAGTCCTTAATCACCCATCAATTGCAGGATTTATGAGTCACTCTGGTTGGAATTCAACAGTTGAAAGCATTTGTGGTGGAATACCAATGATTTGTTGGCCAGTTTTTGGTGAACATTTTGTGAATTCTAAAAATAGTTGTAATGAATGGGGTATTGGTATAGAATTGAGTAATGAGTTTACTAGAGATGAAGTGGAGAAGGTTTTGATAGAGCTAATGGTAAAAAAGAAAGGAAAGATTATGAAAATGAAGACAATGGAGTGGAAGCATAAGGCTGAAGAAGCTATTGGCTCTTTTGGATCATCAACCTTAAATTTCAATAAATTAGTGAATGATGTGTTGTTGGCAAAATCTTAAATTTCTCTCTTCCGACAATGTAAAAATTGATAGTTATTTTTTTTTTGCTTTTTTTACTACTTTAATGTAATGAATAATAGTATGTATTTACGTGCTTCGATAGGATAGATAGTTTGTTCTAGGCAATGAAAAATAGTCTGTTCTAGGCAATGTAAAAGGGAAAATTCTTTGTATAACAAGTGCTCTAAATTGTCAAAGATTTATATGGGCTAAAGCCCAAGTTGTTAGAACTTATAAATGTAAGGGAAATTTACAAAAATACTGGAAAAAGAATAAAAAATTTTCATTTTTACGGTAGAAAATATTTTTTTTAAAAGAAATACGATTTTCTAATAATATAAATATAATTTTACGGTCGCTACATTCACGGTCAGTTCTAAATTTGATTTTTCTTTGTTCACTCACAATACTTGCTTTTGATCACGCTTCATTTGATGTAATACAGTATGTAAAGTTTTGCAATAATGCTAAATTAAGGTAGTCTATACACATGTCACGTAGTGAGTTTCATCTAATTAAATATTTTTAATTTTATGGTATTCTATGAGATAATCTAAACATCACCAAAATCCCTACAAAAATATCTACCAAAATCTCCACCAAAAAATACACATGTAGTAAAAATATACTTCAAAGCATAAAATTATATACCTAAAATCAATTAAACATATAACTAAAATCAACTAAACATATAACAAAAATAAAATAATTAATAAAAATAGCTATGATATAAATAATCTCAATTAGTTTTTGAGCAATGACTGCCCTGATAGCAGAATCAATCTCAATTAATAATTTAAAATCAAGATTATAAAAAAAAGATGAAAAAATCTTCTTGACTACTAATGACTCAAAGCGTATTAACATATACTACAAAATATATTTAAAATTAACTAAACATATAATAAAAACAGAACAACTAATAAAAAATAATATACAACAAACAAATACCAAAAAAATAAAATAATATACCAAAAATTAACAAAAAAAAACTAAAATCAAAACCAACCAACAAATAAGGGCATTCTTTTCTAATAAATATAATAAAATAATAACAGTTTTTTACAACAACCAAAAAATAAATAAGCAATTATTTTTTCTTAATAACAACTATTATATAACAAATATATATCAAATATATAATAAACATAACAAACATATACCAAACATATAATAAATAAGAAAAAAAAAAGTAAGTGGAAATCTTGAAACAGAGAAAAATATCATATAGGATTAAGACAAGGGTATCCGAAAAGTAAAACAAAAAGTTAGTAATCAAAACTTATTTGGATTCAAAAGGAAGAGAAAAAATTTTCTTGTAATGATTTTAAAGTTTGGTTATATGAGACACTATAAATCTATAAGAGAAATTAGAGGATCAAGTTTTTGAATTTCTTGTTTGATAGAACTATCGTAATCATCAAAAAAATCAAATCTAATTATCAAGGAATAATGGGTTTTTGTAGAGAAAATGTGAAAAATGGTGAAAATAAACTCTTGTTTTTATTTTTGGTTGAGGATGCATATTTTCAATTGAAGGGGAGAGGAGAGTTAAGAGTAGTTTTTGCAAAGAAAATTAGGATAAAATAAACTACGGAGAGAGGAAGAAACATGAGTTCTTTAAAAAAAAAGAGGAAAAACCATTTTCAAATATTGAAATATGGATTCTTTGGAAAAAGAGAAAAAACTATTGCAGATATTATGGTTTCAACTTCATCGTTACTCTTCTGTCTTTTAACCAAATAATAGTATAAATTTTACTAAAGTAACACGTGATTAACAAAAACAATTAAAGCAGATGAAGAAATAAAAAAAACAAGAACACAATAGAAAAATCATAAATATAAATAAAATAAAAGTAAAAAGCCGTATTTTTAAAATATTAAAAAAAGTTAAAAGTTAAATGTGAAAGAAAAAAAAGAAAGTCCCGTAAATATGAAATAAAAAAAAAAAAAAATTTGTATACAGCTTAAATTCCTCTAAATGTAATACTTGAATTGAACTGTTTTTGGGCTTTGTAAGTATGGATTCTATATTGCAATTTGCAAGTCATTCATATAACCTTTCGAGCATGGACTATTAATAAATCAAATAAGTATTATTTATACTGGGCATATATAATATTTAGAATAAATAAGGGTACGAGTGTTTTTTATTTGGGTAAACTATTTTTAATAAATCTTACTTTTCTTATTCACAGAAAATAAATTCATCCAAAGCTAAAAACAAAACTATAATCTCTATTCTCTAGCGAAAACTAATCATACCAATAGCAAATACATTAATTTCAAGAAAATCTACACAGCATTTGATTGGATTATCAAATGGGAGTGAAAATTTAATGTTAAAACTTTATACATAATGGATCAACATATAGGCAAAATAAATTATCAAATCTATATATAGAAGATATATTGGGTTATATAATTTGTCTATAATTTTAATAATAATTGATTTAAGTGGTTTTGAAATTAATTTCTGAATAACTATGGAATTGTAAATTTCAACATCAATATAAGCTAAAATTTATCTAAAAAAAATGTCACTATTAATTAGAGGCGGACACAAAAATTTGAGGAATAATATATTATAATAATAAAATAAATTTATTTAAAAATATAAAAAATAATAAAATCATCAAAATATATACATTAGAAATAATCAAAAGTTATTACAATATCAATGAAAAAAATGAAGGAAATTAAAAAAAGAAAAAAAAATTGAAGGAAAATGAAAAAGAAAATAAAAGAATATGAAAGAAAATGAAATTAAATAATATTTTATTAGAGATTAAAAATTTAATTTTTAAAATTGAGATGGCTAATTTTATTAAATTTTAAAAATTAAATAATAATTTACTAAAAAAAAATTGTAAAAATGACAGATAGGTTCTCCTTTCCACAATATGGAAACAGCCAAATTTTATATTGAAGTCAAATGTCCCCGAGTAAACCAAACGACAATTTTTTATTCCTGTTGTCCTTGTCATTTGGAAACGACAATAAAGTTTTGAATACAGGTTGTTGAATTTGCATATGGCAGTCCTCTTTGGCAACTTGCCAGTTTGAAATGAGCTAATAAGCTATTTAATACAATTTTCAACCAAAAAAAAAAGCTATTTAATACTCTTTGTTCTTTTTTTAATTTCAAGAAATGTGTATATATTTTTTCAGTCTATATTTTTGTTTTTTATTTTATATTTTTTTATATATCACATTACTTCTATTATTTAAAAGATAAAATATTTAAAGAAACTGAGCATCCGGATTTTTTTTTTCGTTAATTTCAATATATGTGTGCTTAGTTTTACATTTTTAATTACTTATAGGGAATCTTTGAAAGATAAGAGAAAATCTTTGAAAAATATGCCTAATAGATCACTAAATTAAACACATATATAAATATAATATTGTAGTGGTCGGCCAGATAATCTCTCAATATTAACCTTACTTTATTGATTTCAATTTTTATTTGAATATTCAAATTCATACAATATTAAATCAGAAGTGGACGCATATATTTTAGAAATAAATATTATAATAATAAAAATAAGAAAGTTAAAAAAGAAAATAAAAAAATATATCAAATAATATTATATCATGAATTAAATAATTAATTTTTTAAAAATAAAAATATTTTTTATTAATTTTATCAAATCTCATAATTGAATAATATTTACTTTAAAAAATTTGTAAAAATTAAGGGGGGAAACAACGTGGATGCTGCACCAAATGACTATGGATAAAAATATTTTGGTCAGTCAACAAGTTTTATTTTCAAATATCAATATTAATATATATACAAACACACTTGCATTTCCCAATTTCATCAAAGGCCAAACAAACATTGAAGCATAACTCAAAAGCATCAAGATAATTAATTATTGTTCGATCTGTTAGATCAACATGAGCACAAATTCTTCTACTACTAAGAGGTAATTTAACTGATTAAATAAATAATATTGTGATTAATGATTACAAATTCATAGATTAATCTAATCAAGTTAATCAATTAATCTATTTCATTTCACAATTTTTTTTTTGTTGTTGCAGGCTAGAAGGGAAAGTAGCTTTGATCACTGGTGGAGCAAGTGGAATAGGCGAAAGCAGTGCAAGATTATTTGTTAAATATGGAGCTAAGGTAATTATTGCAGATGTTCAAGATGAACTTGGTTATGCTCTTTGCAAAGAACTTGGCTCAGAACAAATTATTTCCTATGTTCATTGCGATGTAACATGCGAATCTGATGTTAAAAACGCTGTAGATTTAGCCATTTCCAAATATGGAAAGCTTGATATTATGTTTAGCAATGCTGCAATACCAGGAAATCACGACAACACAATCTTAGGCACAGAAAATGAAGATTTCAAAAGGGTATTTGAAGTAAATGTTTTTGGTGCTTTCTTGGTTGCCAAACATGCTGCAAGAGTCATGATTCCTGAGAAAAAGGGTTGTATTATCTTTACAGCAAGTGCTGCTGCAGTGACTTGTGTAGAAGCCCAATATCCATATGTGTCATCAAAACATGCTCTTATTGGTTTTGCCAAGAATTTGTGTGTAGAATTAGGGCAATATGGGATTAGAGTAAACTGTATTTCACCATTTGTAGTTGTTACCCCAATGTTAAGGAAATCAATGGGATGGATTGGGATGGAAAAGGAGAAAATTCATGAAGCAATTATGGGTGGAGCAAATTTGAAAGGGGTTGCATGTGAAGCAGAAGATATAGCAGAAGCGGCTGTTTATTTGGGAAGTGATGAGTCAAAGTATGTCAGTGGGATGAATTTGGTTATTGATGGAGGTCTTAGTATTACCAATCCTTCATTTGCTATGGCAATGAAAAATTTATTCTCTCTTAATAATTAATTCACAGTTTTCTTGGTAATAAGTTGAATAATATTCCTTGTATTTAGTATTATCTATAATTGTGTTCCAAATAAAAATTCTGAGTTAATGGCGTAATATATATTATGAAATGTTTTTGTGTTTTGTTTTATCTTCTCTTTTCCAAATCAATTCCTCACAGTTGTAATAAAAGAAAAAAAAAAGAGCAGGGTTAGTGATAGTGTCTTTCTCCCATTATAATTTGTTTGCCAAATTAAATTTTTACCATTCAGTTAACAAACAACACGGTCTAGCCCATGAACAAGTCTCATGTCTATATCACCTCAAGTGTGAGTTTGGATGTGTGACAACTTATTAAAAATAAATCTATGCTCAATATATTATCTACTATGATAATAAACAGCTAACAATTAAACTATGAAGTAATCTTCAATTTCATGATTAGGAAAATTTCACATGAATCTCCTAATCTTGTTGTATGTACATAATCTACCTTTAACCAAATTAGAAAAGTAGATACAATTCAGTGCACAAATTAGTCATGCATATAAAATGACATTAACAATAATTATATATCAAGAATTGCAGAATTTCCCAATAAAAGAAAAAGAAACAAAAAGAGAGAGGGAAGTGATGACAGAGGCAAACTAACAACTATATATAATAACTACAATAACAACAATTTCCCATTCTCAAAGACGAAAAAAAAAAGGATGAAAGCTCTTAATGGTTATATAATTTTATTTCTTGCACTATCATTAGCTAAGAATCGATCGATTTGTTTTGGTTTCTGTTTGACTCAAGAATTTCATGTTCACATTGTCAATAATTTGAGCAACAACAAAGTTCTTGGTATTCATTGCTGGTCTGGCGATGATGATTTAGGTGGCCATGAATTATCGATGTCTCAAGAATTTCTGATCCAGTTTTGTGTCAATATATGGAGAACTACACGTTTTTTGTGCGACTTTGATTGGAATAATCATCAATATGGTGGCAGATTTGAAGTATTTTGGTGTGGGGATCTGTTATTTGCTATGTGTGACTATAAAAATTGTTTTTGGTCTGCAAGAGATGATGCTATTTACTTGTTAGATTTTAGAATAGGAGAATCTGTTAGAATATATAATTGGGAAGCCTGGTGGGTTCAACCTCAAAAAGGGCTCTCCAAACATGGTAATTAAGGTTAATTAAGAGAATTCTTTTCATCATGTGTTTGAATATACATATATGTAATGATTTTGATATAAAGAATATAATTCAACACATTTGCTGATCTCTTTATCCCTAAATAATAAAATGTTGATTCTTCGTACCATTCTATTCTAAATGATACAACTGGGGATCATAGTATTATTAAATGAACATGCATATGCAATTAGGCCAATAACCTAGTGGCTGAGTTTTTGATTCATGACATTGTGAAAATAGAAGTCAAGAGTTCAAATTCTGGTAAGTTTTATTTTTACCCGCTTCAAGGCCAAAAAAAACCATAACATGAAAGCCATTATTAGTGACTGCAAAAGCAACACATAAAAGCAATAATAATAATAATACTTACCACAGGACAAGTAGAGGAGATGATACAACTTTTACACAAAATACGGGAACAAGAAAACAAAATTTTTATATACAAAGAAGAAAGTAGCTCAGTTTTGGCATTTCTTCTCACATTTTTATCAGTTCAGGCAAAAAATTAAAACTTCTGCAATGCCTGAAACTAATTCCTTTTTCCCCTAAAAGCCTAATATTTTCTTCGCTTCAACTTTCGATATTAATTCTTCTTCTGATGGAATCCCACTCCTCAAGGTTGAAGACCACCATGCCCTAAGCTCATCCTACAAAAACACAGGGACGGGTTTAGCCATCAATTTGAGAAGTAAAAGTGCAACTTATTAACAAGATTTTGCTCTCAAGGATATGATAATTTGAACACATCCTTCTCAACTTACGAAACATCTAATAGGTTCAATTATCAATAATGTTCCTAAAAATCAAGATTCAATAATTCATGCTTCAATAAAGGTGAGAGTTTGGGGCAATAAAACATTCATATAATTTTGAAAATAAAAACAATTAACTTGTTCAATCAACTTGTTACTTAATATGCATTGTGTTGGGAAATTAGGACCTAAAGTAAAGCAAATAATTTGAAAATTACAAGATATTTTTACATTGTTCGGCACCTTAAAATCTATATCCACAAAGAGTTTTAACGTCTTTTACTAGTGAGTGACAAAATACAATACAAGAAATCATAAATAACCCTTGAGTTAACCCAACCCAAGTTTACAATATCAATTACACTCTTCTCTCATAATAATCCAAAATCCATTCTCTCGACTTCCTCTAAAATATCTAGAGAAATGCACTGAATATTTTCATCACCCTTTGAGTATTTACCTACCCAAAAATACTTAGAGTACACTCAAACTTGCTATACTCTAGTTGATCTTATATATACTCAAAACAAGAGACACTCTCAACTTTTCCTCACTATCAAGCTCCTCAACTCTCAGTGTTTTGAGCCTTCCATGCAAGGTCTTATATGGGTGTACATAACACCAATTTGTCAACACAAACTGGTTGATGGTTAACCTAGCAATTAAAGCACCAATTTGTGCAGACTTTTACCAAGGATACAACAACCCCTTTTATTTATTTTCTTTTGCATGTGATGGTGGCCATTCATGTTGGAGGGATTCATACCAACACATTGTTGGTTAGATTCGAAAAACTGATTGACAATTAACCAACACAAGCTTTCTAAAAGGCATCCCAGTGCATAAAGCTTATTGTTTATGAAGTTTATTGTGAGACGAGACGGAGAGAGTACTAGTTAATGTAATATGTATTAAATATTTATTAAAGTTTATGAGCCCGCATATATATGGATTTATAAACAGGGGGGAAAAATTATAAAATTTTATTTGAGGGGTTAAAATTAATAGGAGAATAAACAAAAAAGTAAAATATTATTTTTTTTTTCATAAATTTTTGCTTCAAATAAAAATAACTAATTATATTTTTCATAAAAGTATATTTTTTAATTAATTAATCTTTTATATTTATAGGATGAATATTAATTAAATAATTTTAACATTTGAGAGATCAATTAGAAATTTAGAATGACTAATTAAAAAATTATATTAATTTTATATAGAGTAATTTATATATATTCAAGTGATTTAGGAGGGGCCAAAGCTCATGCATATCTCCTTGATTACACCCCTGTTTATAGTGAGCAAATGTAAAATTTCACTTGTACAAAATCAATTGACTTGTAATTTACTCACTTATAAATTGTTAAATTATTTTATTATTATCAAGTGCAACTGAGTTGAACTTTTTTCCTTTTCTCAGCCCAATTGTCACTTGGACAACAGCTTTGACTATATTGAATCTTAGCTCCGCATAGGCTCAGAGGTTCCCTATTTCAGTCTGCCGCTTGAGTGGACAAGATCTTGGCTCTTTACTTAGGCTCAAAAGAATCCAACATTTTTCACATGATTACTAATCTTGGCTCTCTATTGGGCTCAAAAGATCAGTTTATCTCTCCAATTTAGTCCATGGTCCATCATAATTTGGGCCTTTATGTGCAGCCCACTTCAATCTCCAAGTGCAACCTCTTTGCCACCCTTTTTTCATGGTGAGTTGTTTCACTTGTGTTTTCATACATATAGGCCTCCAGGGTCTTCTTTGGCCTTCTAAAGCACTAGCATGCTTTGATACCAGAGTTATAAATCTTGGGAGAACCATTATCCAAAAGCTAGCTTAAAGGGTTAGAAAGCTCAAATTTATATAAATCACACAGTAAAAGTATAATATTTTAATGTGAGATTCACCAAATCCCATATATTGGTCAACAAGAACCCTAACAATATTTTGGATAAAAGTGAAGTGGTCACTTGTTAATGTGACATCCATGATAACTAAAAGAATAGAATACATAGATTCTAATTGTGTGGGGCCAAATAAACATTGATTTGGCATATATTCAGTTGCATAGTCAACAAGAAAGGAAAAGACCATTAGAGCAAGATCTACCAATATAGAATAGAGATAAATTTCAAGTAACAGCTTAAGAATATAATAAACAAGTTCAGAAAATCAAGTTAGGATTTTACCTCAAGGAAATCATGGTTGGAAACATATTTACTCTCAACTAAGAATTCGATCCCACCTATATTGACTGCTAAAGACTTTTTTGATTTCTGTTCCGAACTGTCCTTTTGTAATCCTGCTTGCTCAGAACAAATTAAAAAAAATTGGAAAAATGAGTCGTAAGAATCCAGCATTTACCACATGCCCAAACAGGCTGGTGGTTCGATAACAAGAATCCGAATCATAACACTACTTAATATAAAGTTTAGAACACAATTTAGCCATACCAGTTATGCATGCAACATAATATCTATTCCCTCCAAATCCTTCTTCCAATCTAGCAAGCCTCAACCGCAGGAAAAAACCATTGAGATGTGAAACAGGCATGTAAGAATTGAACCACCTGATGGACATACAACATATAAATCCTCAGCAATGGATAAGAAGAATTAACGAGAAAATATTTGAATGAGAAAATGGAAGGCAAAAGCATGAGACTTTCTTATCCCATTGAAATCTTTTTAAGGGAAATATCAAGTTACAAGTCTCTTATGAGAAAGCAAGATCGGATTTATAATTCTTCTGTAATTTAATTTTCTGACCACCTTCAGATCAAGGATTCGGACATGGAGACAAGGACTATGTATGAATATTACTAGCAATGAATTGTCTCCATGTTTTTGAATCATATGGGCCATAAAGATAGTTGCAATCATACAATTACTCTTCTTTGTTCAGATTAATGTTTAACTAATTTGACTGAGAAAGAGTCCAACATCAGCTGGATTAGAAGATGCTCCTTTTAATTTCCTCTACCACTAATTGTGCAATAAATCATAATGTAAAACCATACAAAACAAAGTAGAAGATATAGATAGCAATATGAAGCCAAAGATTTTTAATCCTTGCCACATAGAATAGTTCTACTTTGTTTTTCCCAACATTCTGTTATTTCCATTCATGCCTAGTGTGTAACTATGATATTTTATTGAGCAAACCAGACAACTAAACAGAATACAAATTCAAAGGTTTAAAACTAACTGCTAGGAATTCAAGTGCCATCAAGAACATTTAGAACTATCAAATTCAAGTATTAGGAATTCATAAGAAAATATGAAGAGTACTTTAGCAGTTATATTCTATATTTTCTACTATAACTTCTATAAGCATTGCTCAAAAGTTTATAAAGATGAATTTACCAATGACAGGTTAATTAGTATGGTTGTTGGTTTTTTAGAATTGAAAAATTACAACTAGTCAAGTCTACTTTATTGATAATTAAAAACCCATATTTATACAGCTTATTGAAAACAGAAATAGCACAAATAGTGCAACAGAAAATAAAAAATTGTGCCGCAAAATCT
>CANXYC010462255.1:0-18924 GCA_948193065.1 Aleurites moluccanus
TTATTGTCTACTGTATTTCATTTAACCTATACCATTGTCTTTTTGTGCCTATTATTTATTGGGATGCATGTAAATTCACTGAGTATCATCTATACTCACCTTTTTGTTTGTTACCCCTTTCAGGAGAGGAGTAGGTAGCAGGATCCAGTCTTCTGTTCTATGTGGATTTCCTGTTTCGAATTTCTGATGTATATATTTATTTTGGATTACTGTATTATTATTATTTTTGGTGTTCATGATCTAGCTGCTCCATGGGTATATATTGGGTAGCTAGGAGATGAACATTGTTTATATCGGATACTGATGGTCTAAATTGATTATATATATGATGCATGATATATGATATATACTTGTGACATCTAATTGCATTATGGTGACAGAATAATGGACAGGTTAACAGAATGAATAACAGAATTGCTTAATGGATGGTAATTGACTAATAAATAAATAATATATTGAGGTTGATAGATTGTGTGATGGTACTGGGTTCTACGGGTGCCGGTCTCCATTGGCATCTCCCGTGCCCTAGGACCATCGCGGCTCGGGAAACTGGATCATGATAGAATGCCACCGAGGGGCTTGGGTAGTTTTGCCAAGGCACAGGGCGATACTAGGTATGAAGGTGGATGGCAGCGGCTAGCAACCAAAAAATAGGCTTTGTCTACCACCTAGAAGACTAGCCTGAGTCGCTTAGGATGCTGGGCAGTTTCGCCCATGCTGCGGGGTAGCACGCCCAAGCCTGATGGGCAGCAACCTGCACTAGGCTGTTGTCCTTCATTGTTCAGGCCTCCCCGATCAATTTTCTGAATGTCCCAATTCTTTGAAGTGTGCCACTTTACTCGACATGAGTTTGGCTATGTTTCAAGGGTGCAAAATCATTGTTCACAGTATACCATAGGGTCATTAATATCCCTTTATATCTCCTCTAGTTCTTTAGACAATGCTTTCTTATACTGCTTACATATAAAAATGTTTCTGCTAGATCCTTATACATATGTAGCGTAGTATGGAATACTAATATATTAGAAGTGATGAGTCACAAATAGTTTGACTCAGATGTCAAGACAAACTTGTGAATACTTATTAAATGAGTAGTTGAACTATGACGTAGGATAAGGTTGATATAGGATTTTACTGTTCGTCAATCAATCGTTGTCCTAATTGAAATTGTGCATAAAGTCCTTCGATGTGAGGTAACATGGTTGTCCATATATAGGTGGCTAAGGTTTGCTATTGCTTACATGACGGGGCTAATATATGCACCGATATATAACATGTGGTGGATTTAGTTAACTATATAATAGGACTCGGTGTTTAACCAAATACAAGATTTGTTGCCTTTAGTAAACTAGGATGAGATCATATGCCTTCTCATTGTTCTTGACATCAAGTCCTCAACCATGACAGTTAAAGATAGACTATAAGGATTTTTAGGTTGGTATTTGTTATATCGAGAACATATATCAAAATGTGGACATATGATCTTGGTATTAGGGTTTGACATCTACCATGACCCTAATTGAGGTTAGGATCTTCTAATGAAAAGACTCTAGTGCATGGTAATTATGATCAAGATGCATAAAATGTCAATAATTAGCTAATCACATTCTTACCAATTAGGTAGCTACGATATCTTATGCTAGGGTTCACTCATAATTTATGAGAAACCAAGAGGAAGTGGGGATTGCTAATTGGTGGAACATTCTCGTGATATCAGAAACTAATAACATTCCCATTACTAATTAGGTATGAACCTATAAAGTCGCACATAAAAAGAGTACTGCGTGGTCAAATGCATTATCTTGATTATTGATTAATTAATTAATTGGGATAATTTGACAAAGCTAGTAATTAAATTTACAGGGTCCCTACCATGACCTATAGCTAGTCAAGTATTTAGGATTTATCGATTTATTCCTAACTTATATTAAATATAAGAGGGAAGGACTAAATTGAAAGACTAATAGTTATTTGGAAATTAAGTGGCAAAATAGCAATTAGGGTTTTCTAAACCCTAAATTGATTTAGGGATTTGAATTTAGGGGTTAAGTTTATGAAATAAACTTTATAACCACTAAATGCTTAATAAGTGGAAGCTTGATAATATTTATGAGCTTAAGACAAGTGTTGTAACACTTGTCATTTGCTATTGAAACTCCACCACCAATAATACTTAGTGGGAAGTTAGGAAACTTCCAAGTAGTTTCCTAAAGCTTTAGGAAAGAACATAGTAAATTTCCTAAAGCCATCAATCACTATCACTAATATGATTTAGCGAAGATTATTAGAGAAGATGAAAAATAATTCCCTTCTGCTTCTTCATTCTCTCTCACTATGCTTAGATTATAAGTTCAGAGAAATATGGTTAAATACATCATCTCTATTCTTTCTAAAGGAAATATAGATTGTAGAAATAAAGAAGATCATAGGATGATCTAACTCTTCTTTGTTCTTCTTCACCTTCATTTGTTAATTTATCAAGCTAAAGGAGAAAAGGTAAACGTGTGAAAACCTTCATCATCATTAACTTCTTATTTTCTAGCTTAGTATTGCATGTGAATTGGAAATTGAGGAAACATGACCTTGTCTTCCTTATCTTCAATTATTTTGTGAAGTACTTGGTGAATCAAATAAGTGTAAAACTAGCAAAGGTTCTTTTATTCTATCAAATCTTTGCAAGTAGTGCTAGAGTGAAAAAGGAAAAATGTGTAAAAGGATTTCTAAATAACCCTGACAAAACTTGAAGATTTCAGTCTCAATTATAAAACTCATCTTCATCTTGTCATTCAATAGACATTAATGGTAGTGTTGGTTGTGTGAATATAAGCACCAATTACATATAGTCTTTCTAGATACCGTAAAAAGCTTTGTGGAATTCAACGATGACTTGGTTGAAATAGACTAATAAAAGAGAGGCGACAATTAGCAACCTGAGTACCTAAAGCAAGCTTGATCACATGGAGCTCTATAGACGGACTAGAGGCATCACACTTGAGGTGTTAATACTAAAATTTGAATGGGCTCGTACTGTGCTATGGGAGGCAAATCATTTACCCTTTGTCACTTCTGTTCTTGAGTAGTGATTTTAGTTTAAATTTACTTGATCCTTAGAAAAAAAAAATTGTAATATGTGATTCTCACTTCTGTGTCACTTTCGCCACACTTGTGGATCACTTAGTAAGTTTTTTTCCTTATTGAATTCAATATCCAACAAGTTACCATATAATCAACCTCTGCCACAACTCACAATCATTATAATCCTCACTTGGCATCTCACACATCCCATTTATAAATCCTAGTATTACTTTAATACCTATGCAATCTTCATAGATCTACTCCAAGTTAAAAATTATTTATAGTGAGAGGTGCACCTATCAAAATAATACTAGGATGGTATGAGCTTTGAGTGCCAAATAATCACCATAGTTGTTACTTTGCGTGCTTCATATTTCTTTGAACTTCATGCCCTTGATTTCCAGCTTTTGTTTCATTTTCCATCACAATTGATTATTCACAGCTTCAATTAGGTAATTACTCGAAAGATTATCAATCACTTCAAGCAAAGGTATGCTCTGATACCATGTAAAGTGTCAACTAGGAAATCCTAAAACTCCATTGATGGAGATATATAAGAGAAAGAATATTCAGAGAAGTAAAGTTTCTTCTATATTACATTACATACTCGAAGAGAGAGAGAAATTGTTTATATACAAATAGTAGCTAAGTTTGGTGAAGTTCCAGCAGAGAATTAAAAGTCAACTAAAACTAAATGACAGCTAAACTAAGCTATATAACTGCTTGACTGAAGTATGACAAATTAACAAACTTAATAAAAACCAATAGACTAAAAAAGTACAATAATTTACAAATATTTTCCTCTTAGAGCATCTCTGGCTCTTTATATGTCAATAACTTGCTAATTTCACTTTTTATTTTAAATTTTATAATTTTTAAGCATGTTATTTATTAATTATTCTTTTATTTATTACTAAAAGGAGGAGATAAATAAAATTTTGAAAAAATACAAAATTAAAATTAAAATATAAAGAGTCTATTGAATTTTTTTTAAAAATACTGTTGATATTTAAAAAAAAAAATTATGCAAATGATGCTCTTTAAGATGCTTTTAGAGAGATTGTGTCAAATTTTAGGTATCTAAAATTTTTTATAAAATTTTATAAAAATTATAATTAGATAGTATTTCATATAATGAATCTAATGATATATTTTTTATGCTAAATAAAAATCAAATAGATAGAAAAAAATATATTATAAATTTTGTATATTATATTTAATGGTCTAAATTTAATATATTTATAATGCATTTTTAGCTATTAATTTGATTTTTATTTAGTATAAAAAATATATCTAATTATATGAAATATTATCTAATTATAATTTTTAAAAATTTTTATAAAAATTTTTAGGTAACATGACAGGCTGAGCAGCCCCTCAACCCCTCTCAGAGACGATTTTGTTTTTGTAAAACAAACCTAGGCTAAATATATACAAGTATGGCACTGAATGGGTAGTGTTAATCAATTTTATCACTACACAGTCTTCCCCAATACTCATCCACCACCCTCACTCTCTACATCAAAATTTCAAAATCCAACGGTAATCTTTCCTCTTTACAATTTTTGTCGCTAATTCCTTGCTTAAAATTTCAAATCCCAAACGGTCATTTTTCATTTCTAATAATCTAACTCTCTCCTTCAAATTTGACAATCTAACATTTCAATTATCAAACATCTCTCTCTTTTTTCTCTCTCTCTGCGTGAGAAAGATAGCTAGCTCAACGTTAGCATAACTGGCTTTGCCGCGCAACAATTTTCTAGGGAAGGCACTGTTCCTAATCTTTGACTCCTCTGGTACCCACAAGGGCCAGTTTGTTTCGATGTTGTTAGTGCAATGGATGTGGAGATGGCAGAATTCCATTACTGTTTCAGGAATTGTAAGTGCTTTTTAATTTGTTTATTTGATTTGGGCATTCTTTTGTTAATACCATTAGAAAACAAGAAGTGGGTTTGGCTTTATGGGAATCATAGTGTTTGAGTTCTTCTACAATGGATTATCGTGCAACGATTAATAACATTGTTAAATACTTATTGGCTATAGAAGACTTGCAGTTTCGACTGATGTGTCATATCAAGCCATAAAATTCTGTGATCAGAAAACTAGGAAATAGGAATTGACGATCGTTTTTTAGATGTAATTATTCTGTCTGGGTTTTGTTCATTTGGGTTGTGAGATATATTTCTATATTACATATCAACAATTTATATTAAGGGATAATTGGTATAATTTTGTTTAATTGATTCGAATTGTGACTCATGATTATTTATCATTCTAAAATTCTTACTCTCATTGTGATGTGCTTTTCTCTTTAATTACGATTTTAGGGGTTCCATTTAACTTGGATCTTCATATGCAATGTAAACTACTTTTTTCTTTTTTGTTTATGAACTGCTTTATTCTGATAATTACAATCTGATTGAGTTAATGCATTGGGTTTTCATTTGATAAGTTTATTTTCTCTATGGTTATATGATTTGGGCATTCTAGGTTTATACAATGAAAACAAGAAATGGGTCTGGCTTTGTAGGAATAATACGAGTTTGAGGGTTATTGTTCTACTAATTGTGTGACTGTTAATAGTAGTAATGAATAATTTTTAGTTATTCCTGACTAGCAGTCTCCCTTGGTGTGAGGATGTTAGAAGTTCTTGATTACATAAACCTATAAAATTCTATGAAATAGATTATCGGATTGTTTAATGTAATTCATCTATTTGGTTTTGTTCATTTGGTTAGTGAGATATTGCTTCTTGACGACATAGTACCAATGCAAATTAAGAGAGAATTGCTCTAATTTGGTTGAAGCAAATGGAATTTGTGAGTTTGATGATTATTTCTCATTCTCAAAATTCTTGGTTTGATGCTTTAATTTGTTTTTCTCTTTAATTTTTCACTTTAGGGGGGGTGCCATTCAAATTCGACTTTTAGATATAATGTAAACAACTTTTTTGAATTCTTTTTTGCAGTGTGAACATCTTTAATATGATAGCTCAAAATGCTTATATATTTGCGTTAATGCATATGAGTTTGTATTTGGTAAGTTCATTTATTTTGTAATTGTTTCAAAAGGACAAACATTTTTATGTGTCATTAGGATTTTCAATATCACCTATCAAATTTTTTGCCTAATACTGGCTTGATTTCCTATAGGGGAATGGTGGATCAAGGACAAGTTGTCACTCAGGCTATGCCAATTCTTGTCATATGGAAATGGCATTAATGTCAAAAACTATACAAGGATAAATAAAAGCTGGACAAGTTATTACTTAAATTATGCACACATATACATATTCTTGATCTCTTTGCTCAGCTTTTTCCTTTGTTTAATTCTTTATTTTGTCTTTCTCCAAGTCCATGGGCAAAACTAGTGGAGTTGACTTTTATGTAGATGATGTTTTAACAATTGAAATGACAATTCGAAAATAGGTTGTGATATATTTATATCTATTAATTGATATGGAAAATTATAACTGTTCAAGTAATAAATAAGTGTAATTCTATATTATTTTGACCATTTTAGACATACTGATTAAACCAACTTTAATCTAATATTTTCTTTTTTCCTTTTAAACAAGTAGTAAAAATTGAAAAAACTCAAAGACTAGTGTCCGTTGCCAATTTGAGATTTGTTGCAGAGATTAAATTCTCACTTGACTTGTTATATTTTATTTCAAGTTAATGAAGTAATGTGGGACGAAAAACTCAATTTATTCTTAGTATAAAAGAAAATGATCATGACTCAAGGATTGTAATTAATATGGATTAATTTAGTGTTGCTTTGACATCCTCTTGACAGAGACTGTGACTCAGAATTTGAAGAATTGAAATAACAATATTTGGTGTCTTCAGGTGCTTTCTTTTGTACAATGTCATAAAATAAACTAAATTATCCCAATTCATTAAGCTTGACATCACCTTGCATGTATCATGTTTTATGCTTATAATTGTACTTGGAGCAATCTTTCTTTTAGGATACTTCATTCATTAAAGATTTCTTTAGTCATTGATTAAGTTGCAAATTACTGCTTTCTAGATTTTTGTATGTGACTGTGAAAGGTTTCGAGATATCTATTGTCGAGCAGAAGCAGTGATGCGGATAAGAGCATTTGTTGATACTTGGGAGTAAACTGGGGACGACATATTGTCTCACAATTGATTCTCTACAAGTAGTGTCCTTAGGGGAACCACTTTAGATGTCATGAGCATTTTCTAATGCTGGAGCTTCTTTTTATGTGCAATAGCTTTAGTAGAATAGATGAAGTCCTTTTGGGAAATTGTGAAATTTCTTCCCTAGTTATGAAAATGGTAATTGTTTTTTTCCTTGATACAGTTCCAAAAATTGTACTGTTTCATTTCATTGATACAATACCAAATAAGATTTAAATAAAAGATTATATGAAGTACTTAACCCTATTTACATGTATCTAAAATTAGTACATTGCGCTCGAAAAATTAATGATTATCAGATGTAGTTTTGTGTATATTTATAGTCAGTTCATACATTTTAGTGTAATCTGATATAAGAATGTAAAAATTCTAATTTTCAATTTTTTCCTCAGTTGGATACAGTAGTATTTGCCTGGTTGGGTTTCACACTTTCTCATAATTAAACAATTAATAGCACTAGATAAAGGGCTTTATTATCAACGTTGCTCATATAATTTACATATGTTTGCTTTCTTGCTATTATGTTTCTTTCATATTGCATATTTAGTCCAAGTATTCATTTCTAGCATTGATTTTCATGAATCTGCTCATAAGTGGATTATGCTAGCAATGGTGACATATTTTAACATATTATCAAGGCTATCCAGGAACTCAAAATCCAATCAAATAAGGCTACTTTGACAAGAATAACTTGTTTCATAATTTGTGAAGTGCAAATGATGGTAAAACAGTTTGATTCCTTTTGAAAATTATGTTAAATAATGCATGCTTTAGAAATCAATATTTAGTTTCCTTTTAGTTAGAAAAAATTATGTGTATCAACACATTATGGTATGTTTCAGTTGATTCGAAAAGCAATACTGTTGGTAAATGGCATATAGCCTTGTCTAGAAAGGACATGTTATTTAATGCTGAGATGAATTAGGTTCTCCTATCCAATATATTTGACATCTATTAAATGAAAACATGATGAATTTACTTAATCTGATATTCATTAGAGTTGAGAGGTATTTCCCTTAAGTGGGATTTAAACCAGCATCACATGTACATCATCAATGTTGCCACCACTATTATTACAACTGTAATAATCATTAGAGATATTATGCTCTTTCAACAAGTTTTAACCTTGGATGAGCTGCACGTATCAATCCTGTGAATAACTAGCTTGTCAATTCTATAAGGGAGTCTCTTGTATGAACTTTCACTTTATAGTTCTTTTTCTACTAGTAATAATGGCATCAACCATGATTTAACACTTCATTAAGTACCCCTGATAAAACCAACAAAAATAAACGGATAAAATGATTTGAAACATCATTAGCATGATAAAATGATTTGAAACATTAGCATAATGAAATTTTATATCAACATAAAGCAGTTATGACAGTGGTCATCATTATGCAGACTAGCCTCTAGTAAAATTTCTATATTCTTATGCAGGCTAATATGCTTGAAGGAGAGAAGTTTGATATAAACCTGTGGCTTACCTTCTATACAAGCAATGCAGATCATATATTCACCTTTGAAAGAAACAAAAATATAGCGGGGGCAAAACTTCATTGACATTTTTCTTTTGATGAATAATTATGGCAAAGCCTGGTTTCAATAAATTAAAATCCAAATCTTTTTAAAAACATTCATGATCATTATTTTTTTTAATTTCTGATTTTCTGACATATTCTAATCATAATACGTCATCCTTAACTGCATAATCAAGCCAAGATATGGTGTGTTGTTCTTTTCAATTAACAAAGAGACTATTGCTCATCCAATACTTGATTATTGTGCTATGAATAGTCCCTTAACATACAGACTGCAATTCAGGATGAACTTTCTGATAGCCATTTGATTGAGTATTACTTTAAGAAGTTGTCATTGAATGCAGTATTAAGAACAAAAAAACTATCACCAAGCCATTGATCCTATCTTGTGACACATTTTCAGATTCACTAATTGTTGTCAAAGGAAGTTGGATTCCTCCTCTGGGAAGCATGCCACCTGTTGAAGTTAAGAAAATCTTAGGTTTCAACATTTACTATGAAGAAGAGAAGCGATTTTCTACCAGCACTGGCTAGATGCTTTGGACAGGAGAGGCGGGTGAGAGTTTCACCTCTTACTCCTAGACAATCCCTTTTTATCAATGTACTATGCACAATGAATTTTGCCAAGATAATTTTGGTTTGCTAGGTACTAATTATCAAACCTTGAAAAGTGAGTATTATTTTTAACATTTTCGTTAATCTCCTCTTTAAAAGTTTATTGGTTATTTTTGAACACAATTGAGTGAAATATTTTAACATAAAATATTAAAATATTTAGAGAAAAACCTAAAATATTAAAATATTTAGACAAACATTGTAACACCACAACAGACAGAACAGTAGATAGTGAGATAGTACAGTAAACAGTGAGATAATACAGTAGACAGTATGAATATAACATATTATAATAGCAGATATGATATTAATTTAAGCATGAATATGCTCAATTGATTAATGAAATATACAGAGAATGGTATAGTATAACACTCAGAAATTTTTGAATCTCAATTGGGTCACTTTTGTGATACTGTCTCGGAAAATACTGGTGCTAATTACATCGCCTGGGGAAATAATAGTCTGATTGATTTAGGAATTTCTAACTCAGACCAGGGGGTAAAGAGTCATCTATATTTATGTGAATTTTTGGTGAAAAGAAAGAGTTGAAAAATATTTTGGAACATTGAAAAATCGATAAAGTGACAAGAATTATAATTAAAGGCAATATTATAAGTATTTTGGAAACGTGCTGTCTAGGATACAAAATCGGATTCAAAATATTTTTAAATGATTGAACAACTCTAAATAAGATATTTCACTCCCCACACTTACAGTTAAATCTAAACAGAATAGACAAAATAAATTACAGAAAAATTTGGGGCAAAAGTGCAATTAAGTAAAGTTATGGGACCCACCATTTACATCAAAAATTCTAGAAATAAGGCAAGGTGGCTGGACAAGGTTTGTAGAAGTGGCTATTTGTTGTAAAATAGTCTAACCTAATTATGAAAATTGGACATTTAACCTTTTCTAGAATTTTCTACAACTCTCCAACTTTCAAGTTTTCTTTGTAAAATTGTTATATATATAAAGAAGAGCAAGGATGACCATTTTCATTTGAGGTCGCCGAACCACTATTAGTGTAGGAACTAAAAATATTTCTTAAATTTCCATAGAAAAAACAAAACTAAGTTAAAGAAAATAATGGAAGGAAGAAGCTTTATGAAGAAAATAGATAGAATTTGGTATTCAATCATTTGGAGGAGCAAAATAAGAGGGCAATTCAAGTGTTTTAAATCAAGGTAAGATTTATAAACTCAGCTAATTGATTGAATATAAAAGTATTATAATTTAATTTAGTAAATAATTGAGTTAATTGAGCTATGAAAGATGAAGATGAACTAGGGTTTAGAGAGAATTTTGAATTTGTTTAAAGGCAGAAAATTGTAGGCAGTATTCCGAGTTTTTAATGACTTAATTTGAGGATAGTTAAAACATGAAAATTGTACATAAATATATTAATTTGATTTTTAAAAAATTAATTGATGAAATTCTAAGTGAGGAGAGAGTAATTAAATAAAAACCGTGACTGACCAGAATTAGGTTTTCTTGAATTTCGCTACTGTTTTTTTGTTATAGAGAATGATAGAGACATAATTAGAAGAAGTATTGAACATAAAAAGTGTTATTTATGTCTTATCTATAGGTATGTAAAATGGTTTTAAAATTGGATCTATTTTTTATGAGATATTTAGTCATAAGTGTTAACTGCCATAATTGATAGATAAATAGAATATCAGTTACTAAATTCTATTGATATGAGGATCTTAGAGTCTGAATTAAGGAAAGTGGTAAACATAAAAAATGATTATTTATATATTATTTAATTTTTTGTAAAATATTTTTGTAATTGGATGAACATGGAATTAATTATAGACATGGAAACAATGTCTGTTTGGATAGAGAATTCAAAACTATTGGTTAAATTTGAAAATTCACTAATAATTGTATAGTGATCCAAAAAATCTGAAATTTGGATATGTTATAATATTATGTGTCTATAGTAAATAAGAAAAATAATCAAAGTAATTAGATAAGTATAAATTAAATTATAGGCAAAAGAACAGGGTCTACTTGAGTCAAAGTCACAGGGCAGCAGGGTTGACAGTGACATTAAGTTCAAACTATCACCATATGAAGTGTAAAATTTGACAATGTCTGAATTTTGGATATGATAGATCTTAATATGTCTAATTTGAGTAGGAATAAGAATTGAAGTATTTGGATAAGTATAGAAAGAGATATGGATTAAGGAGCACAAACTGCTAGTATGGAATGTTACATAAAAAAACCTTAGTTATTTGAAAAATTTAGGAATTTCTTAAATATAAGTGTAATTAATGTAGTTTTATATTAAATAGTATCTAAATTAGAATTAATTGAATATGTATAGTCAAGAGTGAATAAATGATATAAGCATTGGATTAAGGAAGAAAGGAGTGTAAAGTGTATCAGTGGAAAGTGTCCAGTAAGGTGAGTAATATACATACTATTTTATTTGACATTGCATTCAAATTAAATTATTGAAATTGCCATGCAATTTCATTGTTGGCCAAAAATACAAATTTTATGATCCATGAATAATTTCATGCCATTTTGTAATCCCAAATGATTCTTTTTAAATGAATTTGCATGATTGACCTAATGCTTCATGTATTGAATCCATGAAAGTGCTTAAGTTATTTTTAATACCTAATGATTAAGCACTATTTGTATAGCATTAATGAAATGATAGAAGTTTTAATGACATTGTGCACAGTGGTTTAATGATCATAGCTAGAAGGAGGTTAAGGTCCTATCCATGCGGTCTGATCAACCGTATGAGTAAATAGCATGCTACTAGATTGTAGCCTCTGCTTAAGTGATCAATAATGATTCTATCATTTTATGATATGATATGCTATGAATTTTTAATTCCAATATGAAACTGAATCCATATGTTAAATGATTTCAACTTTATGAATCTTTAATTGATTAATGAACCCATTATTATTGTATATTTTATGCCATCATTATCTTCTGTGAGCAACACCCTCACCTAGCCTTACAAGTAAGATAATATATATATTACTCACTGAGTATTGTTATACTCACCTTGTAATTATTTTTTATTTTTCAGGATCAAGGTTGTAGTGGTGGCTGATTCCCAAGTCATCCCTTTCTCCGGTTTGGGATGTCAAAAACTCCAATGTATTTATTTGTTTTGAGGAATCATATTTATATACTCTTAGAGCTCCATGGTACTGTTAGGTAGGTAATTGTGTGAGTATATGAATGCTTTATTTAATGAAAGTTACAATTGAACTGAAATGCGAATAATGTGAATAAATTAATGAAGTAAAGATTATAAAAGTGCTATGAATGTATTAAAAAATTGTGAAGTTGAGGTTATAAGGATGGTAAAAAAAATAGGAGTGTAATTTCTATACAGGTGGTGTAATATGACAAATATGTCATGGGATTAGATTGAAAATACAAGGGAAACCTTGACAAAATTTATGAAAAAGTAATAATTTTTCAAGTAGAATTTGAATATTAAAGAATGGTTCCAAGTATGAATGATTATAATTGGCATGTTAATGAGTTCAACAGGTATCTAGTGACTTTAGATTTACTCGTACTCTAGGACCGTCGGGGTCCAAAAGTGAATCGTGACAAACATTTGTAGAGAAATTCCAAGACGATCTTCTTGTCTCAGTACAATGTGCTCAAAACTAACAATCGTGTAAGCTAACAAAAATTGACATTAAGTTCTATAGGCAATCCAAAATATAGGTTCACTATACAACTCAATGTTGAATGTAGATTTTGGACTTTGGCTACAGATAGAACTAAACTTTTGAGCAAATTATAAAATTTAATCCAAAAATTTAAGCTGTATGTTAAAGTGGTCTATTTGTATTGGTTGTTTAACTCAGCTTTATGAGTATTTTAACAAACAATATAGCTTATATGTTTCTTTTATTGCTTAGGGTGTTCATAGGTAGATTTGGACTTTTTGTTTTCCTATATATAAGTTCGGACGGTTCAGTTCAAACTGAATCAAATTTTAGAAGAATCGAATTAATCAAACTTAAAATTTGAAGGATCAAAACTAAGAAGGATCAAAACTAATCGATTTGCATAAGTAACTAAACTGAACTGAAATTTTTACACGACTATCTGAATTGACATATTTTAGTTCGTTAACTTGATTAACTTTTTTTTAATAAATACAATATATATATATATATATATTGGAATATATATTAAAAAATTTGATCAATTCGGTTATTTTTAGTTTTTAACATAATCCAACAGAATTAAATAGACTAAAATTGACAAATTTAAATTGAACTAAACTGAATTATAAAATTAACCGAACTGAATATACCAAATTAAATTCAGTTTAATTTGAATTTCGGTTATACCGATATTTTGCTCACAGCTATATAGGCTTGCCAATTCACACCTATTACTAATTCTTATAAATATTCATCAATTAGCAGTCAATGTATGATATAAATGGAGGACAACAAATGATACATAACATTCAATAAAAATGGTGCAGATGATTCAAGAGATCCTTTTTCAGAAATCTGGTCTTAGACATTGAGAATCAAAATAAATGAAAGAGATGGTTTTGGAAAACTTGATGTTAGAATTCCAGTGAGTCATCTTTCCTTAGTGGGGTTGTTACAATATGACTGTGCATATAGTTTATTGTTAAACTCCTTTTCAATATATCTCACTGTCTAAATTAGTTGGTATTTACATTTGTACCTTTTCCATTCAAAATGACACCTGATTGTTTTCAGCCTTGCAATCTATGCTTTTCAAAAGCCAAGTGGTAAAATTTTACAACCTATCTGGAATTACCTTTTTTTTTCTAATAATATTTTTTTATGAAGAAGTGCAACGTACAACACAAGCATCCCATTTGCTTAATTAACCTGACATTTATTATTTTGCAATATTATGACCTGTCTGTCTAAATTTTCTATTTTTTTTTTTTTATTTCATATTCCCCCACTTTCATATAACTGAAAATTTGATTTCATCTTTATTTGAATTCCCAAAATTAAGGTCAATATCTTTTTTATGACTGGAGGTATCCTTATTTAATTGATACTTTTTTGTTATTTTTAACGCCATATGTTTCATGATTCCCAATTTATTTCACTCATTCTAGCTTTATTTCCTCTGTTTATTTATGTCATTAGAATGTTAAATATTTGTTGCCAAATTTGCATTGCTTAATATTAGCTTTATTTCCTATTAGGGAAATGTTGGCTCAAGGGTAACTTATTACTTAGGCTGTATTAATTCCTTCCATTTGGGGATGGTACTAATGATTATGAAAATTTTATGAATTGTAATAACCCTATATGAAAATTTAAAGTGATTAAAACCTAGTAACGAAAAGCGAGTATCAGTAGGCGATTTTTCAAAAATTTTAAAAGGTACATTGTTTAGAATTAATTAAGGTTAACCTAAGTTATGTAGATTAGTAGCATAGAAAAAAATAATTAGAGGATTAAATAGAATTAGAAAGAGAACTAATTAGTTAAATTAATTAAAAGACTTAAAAGAAAAACCTAAGTTTGAACACCTTTCGATGTTCGATTTTTAATAAATTCTAAAGCGTTCTTTTATCCAATTTTTTTTGCACACTTAAAATCGGATGATGGATAAATTAAAAATAGAATTGAGTGAAATTAATAAAATCTAAATACTTTAGAAGAGAAGTAAAAGAGATAGAAGAATACTAAAAAGAAAATGATTTTGTAATTTTGGAGAAATGGAGTCAAACTTTGACAAATAATGAAAAAAAAAATTTTAAAAATAAACAAATGGAGCAAAGTGCCAACCAAGTGGAACCTTTTTCACAAAAAAAAAAAAAAAAAAAATTAATTTACTTAATTTTATCCAAATTAACTTAAACCCAATCAAGTCTAAATTAATTTCCTTTTCATTTTTCTTAAAATTTTCTTTTCCTAGAAAATCTAATTGGTTATTAAGTATTATAAATAAGCCTAATTAGAGGAAATTATTATCATCTTCTTCTTTCTCTTCTCTTGGCCAAAATTCCACCATAAAAATTTCTCAAAATTTTGTTCAAATCTTTATTCAAATCACCTCTCCATCTTTCACAATTTTCATACCTTCAACTTCAAAGCTTCTCTTCAAGATTGTTGGAGATTTAAGGAAAAATTTGTTCAAGACTTCAAGAGGCAATAATCTTATCCAACTCCATAATTCAATTTAATGAGTTTAATTGATAATTTAGAGGTTTAATTGGTGAAAGAAAGTTAAATTAGAAGCTAATCCATAAAAATTCTGAATTTTCTGTGGCTTGACAAAATCTTGGGGCTGAGTTTTCGTACCCTTAGAATTAGAATTTTAAGATTTGAAAGTTGTATATTTACATGTCTAGATTATTTTATTTTAAGGAAATTTTATCAAATTCTTACTGTGTTGAGAGATATAGATCACTGACAGACCTTATTGAATTTTATAATTTTGAGAATCTTAAGGTCTAATTCAGGGAAAACTCAAAACATAAAAAATATGCTCCTATGTCTAATATAAAATCTTCAGAAAATAGAACAGAAATTGGATATCTAAAAAGTGAGTTATAATAAAAAAAGTGAGGAGTGTTCGGATAGAAGTTGCAGAGTAGATTACAGATTCCAAGTTTGTCTTCAAAATTCCACTATAAATTGTATAGAGTTTAGAAAAATCTGATTTTTAGATATGTTAGAAATTAAAATATCTAGTTTAAATTGGAAAAATAATTGAAGAAATTGGATAGATAAAACTTGAGATATGAATAAAAGAAGCAGGGTTGCACAAAACCAAAAGTTAAGAATCAAAGGGTTTTTACAAAATTAACTTTAGAATTGTGTAATTGAATATTGGTTTAGTGATAAAATATATTCCATATATATTATAGCTTCAAGAAGGAAAGAAAAGGAAAAGAAGAGGAAGGAATCGGATAATCCATTTTGTCTTTGCTAGGAGAATAATTCACTTCTTCATTTTGTATATTGGAGGTGAGTAATATATATATATATTCTCTTACTTGTGTTTGAACTCAAATTAATTTGTTTTAAATACTACCACATTGCTCATTGATGGACAATGAACCCTAGTTGTAACTTGTTCATTGTTGCTCCTAAATGAGTATCAAACCCTTTGTTTTGGATATTGAAACTTCTTGTTTATGATAGTACTGTTGAATAAACCCTTGAATTCAATTGTTAAACATTATTCATTGTATATGAAATTCAAATGTTAGCAATAATGGAGCTACTCATCCGATGGAGTATTGTAACACCTCAGCCTAAACCTAACCTAAACCATTAAAGGGGAACTTATGGGGAAATTTTTTCTTTCTTTTGAATGTATTAATGTTATGTGTTTATGCATGAAATTGATAGTTATGCATGTTATATGAGTTGATTTTAGGCATAGAAGTGGTTTAAAGGTTGTTAGGACAAAATCGAGTAATTTTGAATTTTTAGTGAACTGGGGGCAAAATGGTCATTTCACACCCCATTCGAGTTTTTATGGAATTAACACTATATTTGAAGGTAGAAAAGAATTTAAGGACATGAAAATGATATTATTAAGTTTATTTGAATTATTGTTGGAAAATTAAACCTGGTTGAAAATAGTTCCCGGCAAGCTGCTCAATTGAGGTGCTTTTTTTGAACTAAGACTATTTTGGTCTTTTCCTTTGCAATATGGAGTTATATAGTGGATGAAACCTTATGGAATCATTTTAGGCTTGATTAAATCTAACCATTGGATGAAAAGATGAAGAAATGGATGGTTGGATGGCTAGGTTTCACCAAAAGTACCATAAACTTAAAGCATAGGATTACATCTTTGATATTTAACTTTTATTTTTTCCCACCCCTTCATTTTTTTCATCATCTTCATCATTTTATCAAGCAAATTTTCTCTATCCTCCATTAGTGAATTTCGGCCAACCTTGAACCAAGCTTAAAATTATTGTTTTCTTTCATTCTTTGATGGAAACATGTTAATTCCATCATCCTAAACACAAATATAATCATAGATTCCAAGGAAAAACTTGAAAAAGTGACAAATTAATTCAAAGAAGATTTTGAATAACTTTTGGTAAGTTGTTGATTTTGGAATTCTTTTGATTCAATTATGTTCTGAAGATGTTATTTGATGTTTTTTAGCGATCAGAACATGTTTTGAATGGTTAGAATTCAAAAACTTGGATTGAAACCCTAATAGGAAGAACATTGAATCAAAGTGTTGTTTTGATGAATTATTTGCTTCAAATGATGTTTATTTGATGTGTATAACATGAATTAGTGGTTGAATGATTGAAACAAATTCATTTGAATGGAATTCCAAAGTGGCCGAATTCAAGTATGAAGAAATGGTGATTTGATTTTGGTGTTTAATAGGTTTAAAAGGCTTGAATGATGTATATTTGATGTTTTTAACATGAATTGATGGTTAAATGTTGGAAAGGAATTCATTTGAATGGAAGAACACTTTGGCCGAAATGATGAAGTCTAAATGATGTTTTGTGTTTTGATGTTTAATAGGTTTAAATGCCTAAATGATATACATTTGATGCATTGGTATGATATTTAATGGAACGACATTGAAAAATGGATGAATGGAATAAATTCCATTTAGGTTGAACAATATTGACTTTACTAGTTTAAGGTGTTAGGTTAATGTGATTTATAAAGTAAGGTTTGAATATGGTTAACTGTTGAAAATGATAGAAATGTATAAGTTTAAATGTGTGAAAGCTAATTGATTTAAGTACTTGAAAGCTAAGTTTGAATATGGTGTATGTTTAGTATGAAATGATGAACCAAGTGTATAAGAGTTGGTAATATGATATATAAGTGATGAATAGGTATAATGTATGCTATATGTAATGATAGAATGAGTTTATAGCATAAAGGAATGGAAATTGTGAAAAATGTGCAAAGAGAGGTTAATAGTGTATACAATGTATGCTTGTTATGTTTTTGTGTAAATAATGTGTTTTGTGATGATTTTACATCTTATCGGAGTGTTATAAGTGAAAATAGGTGAACCGTCGAGAACTCAAGTTCGAAGTGTCGGGCGGCAGGCCGATTAGGGCTACCGACAGTGGATTGGGGGAAATAAAGGTCAAATAGTGATTAAGGTGAGTCCTTATGTATAATCATGCATGATTTGCATCATATATCATATAAAAAGTCATTCGGACTGATAAACCATCTTTTGTTGTCACACAGTGCCTAAAGTGCAAATTGGCTCATAAATAAGCCCACCAAAACGACCTAAACTTTGATTGTCTATAAAATGAAATCCAGAAAGCCAATTGGGCCACCACTTGGCCCAATCATCTAGTCTTGACCTAAACTTCGAAACGGTACCTCATGGTCCATCTAAATCCTTTGGTAACATACTTAACTAGAAACTACTCAAAAATCCCAAAACAGACCCGTAACAGCAAGAGCCAGTTACTGCAACGCTATTGAGCCCTGCCGAGCATTTTTTTGACATAACCCAAATTTGTTCTATTCTTCAATATATATATATATATATATATA
>CANXYC010462291.1:0-17697 GCA_948193065.1 Aleurites moluccanus
TAATTGTTTTGCTTAAGCTGTACTAAGCTTATTTGTGTATGCATGCTATATAGTTTATTTAATGGGTTCTTCGTGGTATTGGTAGCAATAGCATCACCCGTACCCTAGGACCGTCATGGCTCCTAAGTTGGGCTGTGACAGGAATGAAGAATGAAGAGGAAGAAATGGTTCAACTAGAAGAAGAAGAAGAAGAAGTTGTCAAATTTTTGTTAAGTATTGATTAAATAGAAAAATCATATTGGAAAATTATAACTAACTCCTCTAACTTTCATATATCACACTTTGGTCCAAAATCTTCTGTAATTTATTATGTCAATTCTGTTAGGATTTGAATTTTAAAGTGGGTAGTCAATAAGCTTATTTTAATTTATACTTATTTATAAAAATGGTTTTAGAGTCATTCTGTAACTCTGACGGACCCATTTCCACTATTCATCTTAAACTTCCTTATATTTATAATTTTGCCATTGGTCACTTTTTCAATGTTCCTAAATGATTTTCACTTCTTTCTTTTTACCAAAATTACAGATGCATTATAGTGATCTTTTACCCCCAGGTCAACTTCAAAAATTCTTCTGTTGACTGGACTGTTAATTTCTCTGCAGTGTTCCCGACACCGTCGCTTTCCGAAAAAGTAACTAGTTCGCTTTCTAACTGTGTCTCCAAAATTATTTCCCATCATTTCAAGACTTATGAACCACAAACTGAGAACTAAACCATGCATATGAATTAGGAATTTATTGGGTATTATATGGCGTCAGTCGGGCGCCTGCCTGAGATGCGGGCAGCATGGTCACTTTATTATTAGATGTCCTTTGAGGAGCTAGCAACAGCCTTCTGCTTCAGTTTCCCAGCCTACAGTGCAGATGAGTCAAAATGTAGTCAGAGAGGCTCCAGGTAGAGGCAGGGGTAGAGGACAGGATCCTAGTAACAGTCAGACCCCAACAGGCAAAGGTCAGGGACAAGTTTTTGCAGTCAACACTCAGGAGGCACAGAGATCAAAAAATGTGGTTACAGGTACTATTCTGATTCAGAATGAGATTGTTGATGCCTTACTTGATTCTGGTGCTACGCATTCCTTTGTTTCACCACAATTTGCACCTAAATTGAATAAGGAGAGGAAATTGTTAGATGTGCCCTTAGTGATAGCGACATCGATGGGTGGAAGTATAAATGTGGATTACTACTATCCTGATTCTGTGATTGAAATTGATGACAACATATTACGTGCTGATTTGATAGAATTGCCTGTGTTAGAGCTAGATGTTATTATGGGTATGGATTGGCTCACAAAACACCGTGCAGTCATTGATTGTTATGAGAAGAAGGTTAGATTTTAGCCTGAGGGGCAGCCAGAGTTTGAGTTTCTGGGTGATAAATGGTAGAGTTAATCTGGTTTCTGCTTTCTAGGCTAGAAGGATGATAGGGAAAGGTTGTTCAGCATATTTGGCTCATATGATAGATGTGTAGAAGTCTTCAATAGAGCTTGATCAGATACCTATAGTTCAGGAGTTTCCTGATGTATTTCCTGAAGAGTTACCAGGATTGCCCCTAGATAGGGAGATAGAGTTTGAGATTGAGTTGTACTCAGGCACTGATCCTATATCCATTCCTACTTACAAAATGGCACCAGCAGAATTGAAAGAATTAAAGGTGCAATTGTAGGAGTTATTGGATAGAGGATTGATTAGATCGAGTAGTTGTCCATGGGGTGCTCCAGTGTTATTTGTAAAAAAGAAGGATAGCTCTTTGAGAATGTACATTGATTATAGGTAGCTGAACAAGGTGACAGTGAAGAACAAATATTCGCTGCCTCGGATAGATGACCTATTTGATCAATTGTAGGGTGCCAGTCATTTCTTAAAGATTGATCTAAGATCTGGGTATCACCAGTCGAAGATTAAGAAGGGTGATGTACCTAAGACTGCTTTCAAGACCCTATATGGGCATTATGAGTTCTTGGTATTGCCATTCGGGTTGACTAATGCACCGACTACATTTATGGATCTGATGAATAGGGTGTTCAGGCCATTCTTGGATAAGCTTGTCATAGTATTCATTGATGACATTCTTATCTATTCTAGGAGTGAAGAGGAGCATCCAGAGCATCTGAGGATTGTATTACAGACACTTCGAGTACATCAGTTGTATGCTAATTTATCTAAATGCCAGTTCTAGCTAACCGAAGTGTATTTTCTTGGGCATGTGATTTGTAAAGATGGTATTAAAGTTGATCCTTAGAAGATTGAAGCAGTTGCGAATTGGCCTCAGCCTACTAGTGTTTCTGAAGTTTGTAGTTTTCTGCGTATGGCAGGTTATTATAGGCGGTTTGTAAAGGATTTTTCCAAAATTGTAGCTCCATTGACTAAGCTAACTCGGAAATAGGAGCGTTATCTGTGGACTGATGAGTGTGAGAGTAGTTTTCAGACTTTGAAGTCCTACCTCACGAGTGCTCCAGTGTTAGCATTGCCATCAGAGGGAGAGAAGTTTACTATATACTGTGATGCTTCCCAAGTTGGATTGGGGTGTGTGTTGATGCAGAACAAGAGAGTGATTGCTTATGCTTCTCGTTAGTTAAAGAAGCATGAAACGAACTATCCGACACATGACTTAGAGATGGCGGCTGTGGTGTTTGTAATGAAGATTTAGAGGCATTATCTATATGGGTCTAAATGTGAGATATATACTGATCATAAGAGTTTGCAGTATATATTTCAGCAGAAGGATGTGAATCTTCGGCAGCATAAATGGGTGGAATTTCTTAAGGATTATGATTGTAAAATCCTGTACCATCCGGGAAAAGCTAATATAGTAGCTGATACATTGAGCCGGAAGTCTATGGGCAGTTTAGCTCACATCTCAGTTGGTAGGAGACCATTGATCCGTGAGATGGGGGAGTTAATTGATTTGGGTTTGGAGTTAGATTTAGGATCCCAGAATCATAACCAGGCTCTGATAGCCCAATTTCGGGTGAGGTCACTATTGATTGATGACATTAAAGTGGCTCAGGATAGGGATCCATATCTACTAAAGCTTAAGGGAGATGTACAAAATGGCAAGATGACAAAGTTTATAGTGGAGGATGATGTATTGAAGTATGGGAAGCGGATATGTGTACCTGATATTGATAGGTTGCGGAATCAAATTATGAGAGAGGCTCATTATTCTTCATACAGTGTACATCTAAGGATTACCAAAATGTATCATGATATGAGGGATGTGTATTGGTGGCCTAGTATGAAGAGAGATGTAGCTCGGTTTGTATCTAAATGCTTAGCCTATCTGCAGATTAAGTTTGAACATCAGAAACCATCAGGGTTGCTTCAGGAGATTGAGTTGCCATAGTGGAAATGGGAGCAGGTTACTATGGATTTTGTAGTTGGTTTACCAAGGACTACGAGGGATTATGACTCCATATGGGTTATTGTAGACCGGTTGACGAAGTCTGCTCATTTTCTGGAGGTTAAAACCAGTTATTCGGCATCTCAATTTGCACAGTTGTATGTGGATAAAATTGTGCGACTTCATGGAGTATCTTTGATTATCATCTCAGATAGAGTTACATAGTTCAATTCACGATTTTGGCAGAAATTTCAGGAGGCTATGGGTACTCAGTTACAGTTCAGTACTACTTTTCATCCGCAGACTGATGGACAGTCAGAAAGGACAATCCAGATTTTGGAAGATATGCTTTGGTTGTGTGTTCTGGATTTCAAAGGTAACTGGGATCAATTTATGTCATTAATTGAATTCTCCTACAATAATAGTTATCACTCTTCTATTGGTATGGCTCCATATAAAGCACTATATGGTAGGAAGTGTAGATCTCCAGTGTGCTGGGTGGAACCAGGGGAGAAGCAGTTAAAGGGGCCTGATTTGATCAAAGAAACCATGGAAAAGGTTCTTATAATTAAAGACAGGATGAAGACAACTTTCAGTAGGTAGAAGAGCTATGCCGATCCGAAGCGAAAAGATGTACATTTTGCAATTGGTGACTATGTCTTCCTTAAGGCCTCACCGATGAGAGGTATTATGAGATTTGGGAAGAAGGGAAAGCTGTCACCAAGATTTATAGGTCCATTTGAGATTCTAGAGAAGATTGGCAATGTGGCCTATAGATTGGCTCTTCCACCTAATCTGAGCCATGTACATCCGGTATTCTACATTTCTATGTTGCGAAAGTATGTATCGGACCCATCACATGTATTGGAGATGCAAGATGTGGGGCTTAATGAGGACTTGTCATATGAGGAGCTTATAGTGGAGATAGTTGATCAGCAACTCAGGCAGTTGCAGAATAAGGAAATTCCTATGGTCAAAGTGCTTTGGAGGAATCAGTCCATAGAGAAGTGCACTTGGGAAACCATATGTGAAACCCCATTTTTGGTCAAACCCAATTATACTATTCATGCCTATGATTTTATTTGATTTTTCCTTTGTATTCCTTAGCCAATTTGATCCTTTAAATGATGTTTATTGTTGTACAACTATTGCCTATTATGTTGCCTTGGTTATGAGTTGATTGTTGAATAATGGGGCAACGTTGGAGTTGCACCATAACTATGCCAATTTGTCCATTTCATAATGCCCACCATGTGTTTGATGAAATGCCTAGTTATAATGTCATTGGCCTATCATATTTTCCTCCCTAGGCCTACTAATTTGAATACCATCGTCGCTAGTGATATGGCCATGCCAATTGTGCCTACCGATTACCTATGTATAACCAATCTTTGTTCCATATCTTTGTTGTTTACCAAACTAATTACCATTGCTTATCTATTGCTTATCGTTATTCCATTGATTAAACTTTTACTTGAGATGATTGATATTGAGATTGTTGATATTGGTGATATCATTGTTGCATAATGGTATCTAATGATATGTTTCATACTTATATTAACCCTAATGTGATTTGACAGAGCTGTCGCTCTAACAGGGTAGAGGTTACATACTGTCGGCAATGTGCACATTGTTTATTGATACCCTAGCTGGGAAGGGTTATTGGTCCTAGCCATAAGACCTGATCAGTCTTATATTTACTGATATGAGATTAATAGTATGTTTACATATAGTCCACATATGTTTTGTCCCTATATCTATCTTTCTATATTACACCATTCTTTTGATATTATTATTGACCTACCTATCATTCTTTGATATTGATTTTGTAATTTGATTATATCGACAGACTGTCATTATTTCTACCATTGTTATCATTTATTATTGATCCAAACTACTTTTATTGGCGATGCATATTAGATTCACTGAGTATCTTATATACTCACTCTTTTATTTGTTTACCCATTTCAGGTGCTGAGTAGATAGCAGAATCCCAATCTCAGAGACTATGTGGATTTCTGCAACTTTTGTTAGCAATGTAATTATATTAAATACAGTATTTTGATGTTCATAATCTAGCTGCTCCATGGGGTATGTATGGGTTAGTTAAGATATGAACATATTTGTATGATATTATATGATATTTGAGTATTGATATGATATATGACGATGGATGTTACAGCCAGTAGCATAGAAATTACATACAGTTTACAGAATTGTAGAATAAATAGTAACTAAGTAAAATGATTAATTAATTGATGGTTATAGATATTTGCATCTGATACTGGGTTCTACGGATGCTGATTGCCATTGGCATCTCCTGCATCATAGGACCGTCGCGATCCGAAATCGGGTTATGACAACAGATTATCAATATACAATTCGTATAGATAAGACAGATAATGGGCCTTAATACATATATCCATATATAGTTCACATGTAATATACATAAGGCAAGCCAAGTATTATGGCTAGGATATTAACCCTTCCCAGCTAGGGTCCATGATATACATTGTGCACAATGCTGACAGTATTTACCCACTACCCCATCAGTAAGGTAGCTCTATCAAATCAATATATAATCCAACAATAGGATGGAAGTAAATCAATAATTATCAAAAGGAATCAAATACTTATCAAGAATCAAATGGATTGTAATTTAACCTTTTAGTACTATCAATCATTTACATATGAACAATGGAAGCTATATTTAGAATGGCAATAGGTATGGCAAACAAGCAAAGGTTGGATAAGAAGGTAGTTATTCAATGTCAATTGCATTGGCACAATTGGCTAGTCAACGTCGCTGGTGACAATGGCATTGGTTTGGTAGTCCTATGGAATTTTCATTGTGGTATTATATCAAACACTTGGTGTGCAACTTTCATAACGTATTTTGGTTAGGTTTTGGTGCAATATCAACATTACCCAAATATCAAACAACAAGTACTCAATATGGACAATACAATAGGCAAAAGATATCCATCAAATAACAAAACACAATAGATCAAATTGTCTTGGAATTCAAGGGAAAAACCATGCAAAATTTCAATGGAACCTAGGCACAATAGGTTCGGCCAAAACATGGTGTTGCAAGGATGGATTCCAAAACTCAATTTATGACATTAGGCATATAATATGATGTATATTAAATTCACTTAAAGCTTCCAATTGCCAAAATAAATCCTTTTTTCTCCAAAATCTTCAAAGAAGACAAAAATGGCAATCTTGATCTTTCTTTGTTTCTACATCAAAACTATCACCAATTTAGCTTCCAATGGTAACAAATATTCATATTCTAACTTAATTATGCATTAAAGATGACTAATTTAGGGTTTAGTACTTTATGTATTCAAATTAGGGTTTGAATTTGGGAATTTCTATCAATTTGTATCAATTGATGTAATCTAATGCTAAACCCATCTAATTCAACATCTAAAACATCTAATTAACTTAAACAATTAAAGAAATCATCAAGTTACCTTGAAAAGTTGAAGTAACCAAAATCCAAAGGAAGAGAGTTATTGATTTCCTTTGAGATTTTAGGTGAGAAATGGATGGATTTAGGTAAAACAAGGTTGGAAATTAGGTTTTCTTTGAATTTTCTTCACAAATTTGCTTGAAAATTTTGTGGATAATGGAGGAGATGGGTTCGGAAAAGTCAAGGAAGAGAGGAAGAAGAATAAGAAAATGGATGGTGAAAATGGCTAAGGCATGTACTTATAGGTGGAAGTTATGGAAATTAGGTTTTCCACCCAAAACTTTTATTATTTCTACTTTTGCCCCAAAACTTTCTGTAACTTATTCTATCAATTCTGTTCAATTTTAGATTTCAAAGTGGGGAGTGAATAAGCTTATTTTTAGCTATAGTTTATCATCATTCAGCTTTTGAAATAATTATGGGTCCTAGGCAGTAGGTTTTTCAAAATGCCCTTGAAGTTTCACATATTTTCGATTTTGCCACTCTATTGATTTTTTCATCATCTTTAATACTTTTTCATACTTTCTTCATATGATTAACTATCATTATTCTTAGTCTTTCATTATTCATATATCTGAGAAAAATAATCTTAAATTTAATATTGTATTAAATTCTTAAGCTGCACAATTACTAATAGTGTTATAGGTCTGATACTTGATAAACTGCTTGATAACCGTAATATAAATTCAGAGTATTATATTCTACTCCCTTTTAAATAAATTCATCCTTGAATTTAAAATTAAAATTTACCTCATTGCCGAAATAGAAATGGATATTTTGCTTGCATGTGTCGTTCACTTTCCCACGTGCATTCTTACATCGACTGGTTTCTCCATAACACTTTAACCATAGGGATCTCCTTATTGCATAATTGCCTGACTTGATGATCTACAATCTCTATCAATGTCTTCTCATATGTCAAGTCCTCATCTATTCCAATGTCATGTAGTTCCAATACGTGCGATGGATCAGGCACATATTTCCGAAGCATGAAAATATGGAACACCGAATGCACATGACTTAGATTAGGTGGAAGAGCCAATCGGTATGAAATATTTCCGATCTTCTCAAGGATCTCAAATGGCCTAATATATATAGGTGACAGTTTACCATTTTTCCTGAATATCATCACACCCTTCATAGGTAAAATTTTAAGGAAAATATGGTCACCTTCTGTGAACTGCACATCTCTCCTCTTCGAATCATCATAACTTTTATGTCTATTGAAGGCAGTATTCATTTGTTCTTTAATAATTGGTACTTTTCATTATCTCTTTAATTAATTTTGGGCCTTCCAAATTATTTTCTCCTGGTTCCACCCAACAAATTATAGACTGGCATTTCCTGCCATACAGTGCTTCATAATGAGCCATCCCAATCGATGAATGATAACTATTGCTGTAGGAGAACTCAATCAATGGCAAATATTGATCCCAATTGCCTTTGAAATCCAAAACACATAACCGAAGTATGTCCTCCAGTGTCTGTATGGTTCGTTTTCATTGACCATATGTTTGAGGGTGAAAAGTTGTGCTGAATCGTAGCTGTGTACCCAAAGCTTCCTAGAATTTTTGCCAAAAGCTCGAAGTAAATTGTGTCCCTCTATCTAAAATAATCACCAATGGCACTCCGTGAAGCCATACAATCTTATCAACATATAACTAAGCATATTATGTGGCAATATAACTAGTCTTCATTTCAAGAAAATGGGCAAATTTTGTTAGTCGATCCACTATTACCTAAATAGAATCACAACCTCGTGAAGTCTTTGGCAAACTAACCACAAAATCCATGATGACTTGCTCCCATTTCCACTATAGTAACTCTATTTCCAGCAGCAAATCAGATGGCTTCTGGTGTTCAAACATAACCTGCTGACAGGCTAAGCAAGAAGACCCAAACTTAATTACATCTCTCTTCATATTAGGCCACCAGTAGAACTCCTTCAGATCATAGTACATCTTTGTAATTCTAAGATGTACACTATAGTAGGCATAATGGGCTTCTTTCATAATTTGCTCCCGTAATCCATCAATATCAGGTACACACAATCGTTTCACAGACTTCAATATTCCATCTTCAATTATAAACTCTTAGGCCTTACCAAATTGAACATCCTCTTTTAACTTCAAAAGATAAGGATCCCTATCATGTGTTGCCTTAATATGATCAATCAACATTGGTTTAACTCGAAATTTGGCTATCAGAGCCTAGTTTCAATCCTGGGATCCCAATTTTAACTTAATTCCTATATCAATTAATTCTTTCATCTCATGGATCAATGGCCTTCTTAATTATGAAATATGAGCTAAACTTCCCATTGATTTCTGGCTTAAAGCATCCGCTACAACATTGGCTTTATCCGAATGATATAATATCTCACAGTCATAATCCTTAAAAAATTCAACCCATCTTCACTGCCGGAGATTTAAATCCTTCTGGTACAGAATATATTATAGGCTTTTATGATCAATATAAATCTCACATTTAGCCCCATATAAATAATGTCTCCAAATCTTCAATGCAAAAATCAATGCAGCCATCTCCAAGTCATGCGTCAGATAATTCATCTTATGCGTCTTTAATTGTCATGAAGCATAAGTAATAACCCTCTTATTCTGCATAATAATACAGCCTAATCCGACTCTGGATGCATCACAGTACACTGTGAATTTATCAGTCTCTATTGACAAGGCTAACATTGGAGCAGTTATGAGACAGGATTCCAAAGTCTGAAAATTCTTTTCACAATCATCTGTCTACTGAAACTTCTCCTGTTTCCTGGTCAATCTGGTCAATGGAGTAGCTATCTTCGAAAATTCCTTTACAAACCACCTATAATATCCAGCCATACTAAGAAAACTACGTACCTCTATAATATTGGTAGGCCTGGGCCAATTAGCAACAGCTTCAACTTTCCGAGGATCAACCTTGATACCCTTTTTATAAACCATATAACCCAAAAAACATACTTCAGTTAACCAAAACTGTCATTTCTACAATTTAGCATATAACCAATGCTCTCGCAGTATCTGCAATACTGTTCTCAGATGCTCTGCATGTTCTTCTTCACTCTTAGAATAGATAAGTATGTCATCAATAAACACAATGGCAAACTTATCCAAATAAGGCTTGAAGACCTGATTCATCAAATCCATAAATGTTATTGGAGCATTAGTTAACCCGAAAGGCAACACAAAGAATTCATAATGTCCATCTTGGGTTCTAAAAGTTGTCTTAGATTCAACTTCCTTCTTAATCCGTAATTGATGATACCTAGATCTCAAATCAATCTTAGAGAAGTGACTGGCACCCTGCAACTGATCAAACAATTCATCAATTCGTGGCAGAGGATACTTATTCTTAACAGTCACCTTATTCAGCTACCTATAATCAATGCATTTGCAATGAGCCATCCTTCTTTTTAACATATAACACTGGAGCACCCCAAAGAGAACTACTCGGTCTTATAAATTCCTTATCCAATAATTCCTGTAATTGCAACTTTAACTCCTTCAATTCTGTAGGTGTTATTCTGTAAAACGGAATGGATATCGAGTCAGTGTCAAGATATACCTCAATGTCCCCTTTAGGGGTAGCCCTAGTAAATCTTTTGGAAAAACATCAAGAAATTCTCTGACAACAGGTATCTGATCAATTCCTGTTGGAGCCTTTTGAATATCTATCACAAATGCCAAGAAAGCAGAATAACCCTTCCTTAACATCTTTTTAGCCTGAATAATATAAATAAGATTAATACCCGTTTCACGTCTATCACCCTGGTATTCAAATTCTGCTTATCCTTATGGCTGAAATTTAATCTTCTTTTCATAATAGTCAATTACTGCATGATAAGCTATTAACCAATCCATTCCCAATATAACATCAAGCTCAAGCACAGGTAATTCTACCAAGTTAGCATGCAAAATATTATCCTCAATTTCTACTTCACAACCCGGGTAATAATATTTTACTTATACACTTTTCCCCATAGGTGTGAATATCTCTAATGGAATTATCATTAGGTGCCTCTCCTTTTTTTAATTTAGGTGCAAACATTGGTTATATAAATGAATGTGTGGCACTCGAATCAAACAATACTTATGCTATTTCATTTTGAATTAAGATCATACCTGTCACTGTATTGTCTACTCTTTGGGCTTCTTATATGTTCACTATAAAAACTCACCCCTGTCCTCTCCCTGCAGGAGCCTGATTGCTACTCTAAATTTGCCCTCTACCTTTGCCTATGCTTGTAACCTCTATGCTATCATATCAACTCATCTGAACTATCGGCTATGATATTACTATTGTAGGCTGCGACTTACTCCACATTAGGCAATTCTTAATAAAATGCCCATGTTGTCCATATTTAAGACAGGCACCAGACTGTTATCTGCACTCCCCACCATGCCTCTTACCATAGAAACCACATACAAGCATACTGGGCATCTGTGTCATTGGTCTGGATGAACCCTGAGAATAACCAAAAACTGACTTTGCTGGAACACCTCTACTCTGACTGCCAGACTAGTCAATAAACTGAGCCTAGGTAGGAGGATAATCACTATATAGCCGAGGCTCCATATGTCTGGAAAACCAGGCCCATGCTTTCTCTTTCAGTAACAAACCAACCAACTGAATAGCTCGAGTATCAGAACAAGGTAGCCTCCTCACCACTTTATCAATCTGCTCCAAGAAATCTATGAGCTCCTCTCTTCTGTCACCCTTAAACTCATGTAAATTCAACTTCAAAAAATTAAACATATTGATCACAACTTCATTTATAACTCGGCATCCCTCTGGATAACAGGAGCTCCAAGAACAATTACTAGCAGTAATGGAGCTGGAATAGGTGCAGCAAGGGGTGGCACTGCTGGTGGTGCTAGTGGTAGCATTGCCTATCTTTCCTGTCTCAATTCCTATATTTCCCTGTGTAACTCTAACATCCCCTGTATAATTTTTGTTCTCTAGGGATCCTCACTACCCCTGGTATCCTCTGTCCTTCGTCGGGAATGAGGAGGTTTTTCTGTCTCCTCCCGGACTAATGACTCATTAGAGGCCACCTCTGCCTCTCTACAAAACTCTTTGTCTCTGTCACATTCTGGTTCTGAAATACATTCCCATTAACTCTTTGACATCTTAGCCACAATAAGAACCAAAATAAACAATTAAGCACAATACAGAAACGCAAAATATATATATACTTGACGAATACAACAAAAGACGAAACAAAAATTTCTATGCTCCATGGTTTACTTATGTCCTATTAACACTGTATTTGTATACTATTCATATAAACCTATGTTCTGATACCACCTTTGTCACGTCCCAAAATTGAAACATGACGGTCCTAGGATGCAGGAACTACTAGAGGTGACCGACACCCATAAAACCCAATAACATATCCAATATCATCTTATTATTACCTAATTAATTTTATATTGTTTTGTATTTTGTAATTCTGCAGTCTGTAATTCTGTCACTATAATCATTTTTCACACATGCCATAACCATAATTAACCTCCATATAATATTATACATCCATTTATACAATCTATCTATTACCATATACATGTCGATGGAGCTACTAGAATATAATACATAAGATAGAGTTATAATAATTAGAGTTATAATAATTAAACTGCCAAAAATATAATGTTGGTTCCACAGAGGAAGAGATTCTGTAACTCGCTCACTACTTTTGACCTTAAAAATATTCAACAACTATAGAATGAGTATAAAAATACTCAATGAATCTAATATACATCATATCATAAATAAAGGTTTGGGTAAACAATAAAATAATAGATAAACAATTATTAGTTAACAGGTTTGCACACCAATTATAGAAGAATGGAAAATAGGTAGCAATAATGGTCTATGATCAATAAACAGATTATCAATATACAATTCATATGGATAAGACAGATAATGGGTATTAACACATATATCCATATATAATTCACATGTAATATACATAAAGCAAGCCAAGCCTTATGGCTAGGATATTAACCACTCCCAGCTAGGGTACATAATATACATTGTGCACAATGTCAACAGTATTTACCCATTACCCTATCGATAAGGTAGCTCTATCAAATCAACATATAATATAATAATAGGATGGAAGTAAATCAATAATCATCAAAAGGAATCAAATACTTATCAAGAATCAAATAGATTGCAAATTATCCATTTGGTATTATCAATCATTTACATTTGAACAATAGAAGCTATATTTAGAATGGCAATAGGTATGGCAAACAAGTAAAGGTTAGATAACAAGGTAGTCATTCAATATCAATTATGTTGGCACAATTAGCTAGCCAACATCATTGGTGACGATTGCATTGGCTTGGTAGGCCTATGGAATTTTCATTATAGCATTTTATTAAACACTTGGTGTGCAACTTTCATAAGGAATTTTAGTTAGGTTTTGGTGCATTATCAGCATTGCCTAAATATCAAACAAAAACTCAATATGGACAATACAATAGGAAAAAGATATCCATCAAATAATAAAACACAATGGATCAAATTGGCTTAGAATTCAAGGGAAAAACTAAGCAAAATTTCAATGGAACCAAGGCATAATAGGTTCGGACAAAACTTGGCCTTGCAAGGATGGATTCCAAAACTCAATTTATGACATTAGACATATAATATAATGTATATTAAACTCACCTAAAGCTTTCAATTGCCAAAATAAATCCTTTTTCTGCAAAATCTTCAAAGAAGACAAAAATGGCAATCTTGGTCTTCCTTTGTTCCTACATCAAAATTATCACCAATTTAGCTTCCAGTGGTAACAATTAATCATATTATAACTTAATTATGCATTAAAGATGACTAATTTAGGGTTTAGTACTTTACATATTCAAATTAGGTTTTGAATTTGAGAATTTCTATCAATTTGAATCAATTTATGTAATCTAATGCTAAACCCATCTAATTCAACATCTAAAACACCTAATTAACTTAAACAATTAAAGAAATCATCAAGTTACCTTAAAAAGGTGAAGTAGCCAAATTCTAAAGGAAGAGAGTTCTTGATTTTCTTTGAGATTTTAGGTGAGAAATGGATGGACTTAGGTAAAATAAGGTTGGAAATTAGATTTTCTTTGAATTTTCTTCACAAACTTGCTTGAAAATTTGGCGGAGAATGAAGGAGATGGGTTCGGCCAAGGTAAGGAAGAGAGGAAGAAGAAGAAAATGGATGGTGAAAATGGCCAAGGCATGTATTTATAGGTGGAAGTTATGAAAATCAGGTTTTTCACCCCAAAATTTTCATTATTTTTTACTTTTGCCTCAAAACTTTCTGTAACTTATTCTGTCAATTCTATTCAATTTTAGATTTCAAAGTGGGGAGCGAATAAGCTTATTTTTATCTGTAATTTATCATCATATAGCTTTCAGAATAATTATGAGTCCTAGACAGTAGGTTTCTCAAAATGCCTTTGAAGTTCTATTTTTTTATGATTTTGTTACTCTATTGATTTTTCATCATCTTTAATACTTTTTCATACTTTCTTCATATAATTAACTATCATTATTCTTAGTCTTTTATTATCCATTTATCTGAGAAAAATAATCTTAAATTTAATATTGTATTGAATTCTTAAGCTGCACATTTATTACCAGTGTTATAAGTCTGATACTTGATAAAATTGCTTGATAACCGTAATATAAATTCAGGGTATTACATAAGGTCCTAACCTTACGATCCAATCAATCGTATAACTTTATTGGTAGGCATGCTACCAGACTGTAGCATCTGCCAAATTTATCAGTAGTTATTGCTAATGATTACTAAAGTACTGATTCATTAATATTTGCTACATTAATTCATTGATTCATTGATATCATATAATCTTGAAACTTTTGTTCAATATTCTCCAATTTGATTATTTATTCATTATATTCATATTGAATGAATCACCTGTCATATTGATATGTTTATTGTGCCTAACACCAATGGCTAATTTACATTATTATATTCCTTTATGATAACTAATTTTATTGCTACATTATTATTCTTAAACCTTCCTTATGAGAACCAAATTTCACAAATAAGGTTATATATATATGTTATTCACTGAGCTTTGTCCCACCTCTTTTAATTGTTGTTTTTCTTTTCTGGAAATCGATAAATATACGCGGTTCCATCTACAGTCCTCCTCTGCTATGAACTACATTTATCTATGTGTTGTCTCAGCTTTTAGTATTGAACTCAGTAGAAGTTCCATAGTTTTTGTTTAAAGAATCTGAGTTGTATTTATATAATAGACAGTAATAGCTATATAATTAATTCCAATATACTAAAATGTGATAACTTAACTTAATTTACCTATATGAAATGTGGATATTGTGTTGATAATTATTGAAGTGTTTTGTATATTGAATTGTTAAAATGGAGTAGAGGGTATAATGAAAACCTTTGGGAGTGTTTTTTTTTCTCCAGTTTTGATATATATTGAAGGGAGGAACAAGTAGGTCCCAGGATTATAATAGAAAATATAAAGGAAACCTTATTGTTTTTCCATAAAATTCGTACATAAGGGTTATTTGGGTTTAGGGTGCCTTACGCTTTCCTATACACTATAACCGTCATATCTCCTAAAGTGAGGGATATAACAGAAATTACTCATAACTACCCTTAAGACAATGGCTTGGCTTTGGAAGAAAAGAAGAAAGTCTTATCAAAATAAGACCATAAACCTGCAAAGAAACTGAAATTTGGAGTGAGTAAATCACGCACCCGGTGAGAAAACATATAAAGGTAGGGAAGGAATCTAACATTTTAGACATATACAACAAGTAACAATAATTCAAATACCAATAGTAACTTAAATAAATCATTGAATACTTTTTTTAAAATTATATAATATAAAAGCATGTAAATTTCATATATCACTTATACAAATAATTTTTTCTTATATACTTATAAGTTCACAAATAATTATTTAAAACAAGTAATGCGGAGAGTTCCAACTGAACACTTTTACACATATGTGACATATAGACATATAAGGTCCAAGACCCGTATAACATATAAGTTTCAAAACCTGAGTAACATATAATCATTGTGGAGTATATACCAAATCATTTCCCACAGGCCAAATACAAATAACATATAAGGTCAAAACCCAAGAGAAACCCAAGTACCATAGAAGGTTTAAGTCTTTATCTCACTCCAAATAAAAATATTATATAAAAAAATAATAAAAGTAATAATAATAGTAACGATTCAAAAATTTAGGTACAAATAAATTATAATACCAAAAATCCAATAACAACCATTACATATACACATTACACATACATTGTAAATAAATTTATATATCATATAATTATTAATATTATATAGTTTGTCTTCCCTAACTTTTAATTACAAGCAAATTCAGTTAATTTATTCAAACAAAACTACACACACAAACATTAAATTATTTCAATTGAACTTTATATAGTCCCTCACTGAAAGTTTTCACATAAACGACACATTAAATTGATTACCTCTAACACTTATGCATATAATGTGTATAATTAATATAAATATAAATACATGATTCATATATGAATACTTATAAATGAATATATTTAATTCTATTCAAATATACAAATGTTCAATTTTAAGATTAAAAGCATTTACATAATTAAAACTAATTTTAGCACTTCTAAGTCTCAACCTATAAACTGACATAACTGAAAAATAAATTAATATCTCCAAATTTAAGCATTTGATCCTCCTTAAATCTTTACATCACGATACAAAAATCTAAATGAACATGTCTATAAAATTTCATATTCATTATACCATGAAATAACTCAAAATAAAATTTATCTTTGCAACTAAGTTCCACAGGTCCAATCTTGAGTATTTTGCTATTAAAAATTTATAGATAATAATCTAATGATTGAATCATCACCAAATTTTTATGATATATAACTGACATCCTAAGAAATATGATAGTTAAATTTTAAGTCAATATGATAATGGAAAGTATTTTTAATAATTCCAACATCAAAATTGAACTTCACATATTGAGTCATTGACAGTTAATACTCAAAACTTTTATTCACAGCGATCTGACTATCGAATTGTGTTAAAATTAAAATTAGAGTAACTTGACATATGAAAATACATTATATTAAAATTTCACCCTCAAATTCCATATCAAACTCTAATTATACTTATAATAGAGAACCTAATATCCATTAAGTGTTTTAACACAACTCTAAATAAATGTCCATACATTTATATCAATCATTTAACTTGATCATTCATCAATTTATCTCTAATAATTCATATATAAAAATATAATAATCAATGTAATGTTATAATAACTAAACCACAATAAATTGTTATATGAATCTCAATTAACAAAAATCTATTTAAAACTTCGAGAATCATAACCTAATTTCATCCTATAAAATTATACTCAATAATATCTTCAATTATAATTCTTAATCTTTTAAATTCAATTAAAAATAAACTAAATTACTATAAAATAATTATTTGCACATACTTTAAATAAAGATACCAAATGAGCTTAAAATATATTGTTCTCCTTAGAGAGAGATCATTTCACTCATGGTACTCCAACTTATAGCTCGCGCACATTATTATCCTTAAACTTTAAAACATAACACAAAAGTCCTCAAACTTTTAGCCTCGTTTCACTGGAAGTCCTTATCCGCCCCAAACTTAAGTTATTTCTATTTTTACCCCTAAAGTCCTACTTTTCTTTCAAAGAAATCCAAAAATCCTCTCTTTTAGGCTCTGATACCATTCAGGTGAGTTTGCCCTCCCTCTAATTGTTCTGTTCAGAGGCGGAATTACAGAGAGTTACTCCTAAAAATCTTTTAAATGA
>CANXYC010462334.1:0-44079 GCA_948193065.1 Aleurites moluccanus
AAGAAATTAAATTATTTCTTCTTAAATTTTTTAATACAAATAAAAAATTCATTTTCATATTTTTGACAAATTTAAAAATAAAAAGTATAAAAAATATTTTTATTTTCAAATTTATCAAAAGTATGAAAATATATTTTTTAATCCTAAAAAAAAAATTAAAGTAAAAATAGAATGTAATTAATTAAAATTAAAAGGTAAGAGCATTTTGATCTTTTCGCTATCCTTGTAGTGTTGACTAATAGTTGACTAACGGTAAAATTGGACGGAAAGGTCTAATAGTATATTATGACATTCGTCAGGGGGAGTTAATGTATTTTTAAAAGGTCAGGAGAGCTTAGTGTAATGAATATTTTATAGGGAAAAATTACAATTAATTCTTTTTTTTTTTTTTTGGTAAAAAATCAGACAATCACACTGAATCTCGAATAAATTTTGACTTAAGTTGAATGGATCCATATCAAACTTTATTTATTTTATTCATAATATTCGTGGGTCAATAAATGTTGGTTTAATTTTATTTATTTTTTATTAGATATTGTGTGTGTAAAGGGATCATATTTGGAGAATTGACTTGGACTAGCAAGTCTCCTAATGCAACCAAACCACGAAAATCAATCCAAAATTTAATGCTTAATTACCATACATCACCAAGGCAAAGCATTCACCAGTAATGCTAATATACACAATTGTTGTTCATGGAAAGGTAAGTAATTAATCTTTTTAATTATAAATTAACACCAAATTATTTTTTTTTCCTCCTTAATTATTAGATAACCTCATTCGCGTACACATATATTTATTTGATTTCTACATAATTAATTGCACATGTCTAATGATCATATAATTATAATCAATTGGGAAATATATGGATAAATTGATAAAATTTCAAAAACTAAATAAAAGTGGAAATTCATGAAAAAATTAAAGATATACATATGTATGTGTGATTGTTATCAATATAATACATAAGGATAGAAATATGTGCGTTTGGATCACTTCAAAAAAAATTAATGAAAAAAATATTCATTAATTCGTAGAAAATTTTTTTTTTTACTTAATTAAATTTAATTTTTTATATAGAAAAATTTTATCAGCCCACTCAAATTAATTTTCTGACTTCATCCTTGAATATATATAATATTACAGTTATAGAAATTAAAAATTTAATTTATTTGTATTTAAAAATATTATTTTTTTATTAGATAAAAAATAAATAAAATAATATTTTAATTTTTTTTTTATTAGGTATGGAAGAATATTTGGAGGCTTGACTTGGACTAGCAAAGTCTTCTAATAATGCAACCAAACCAAACCAAGAAAATCAATGCAAAATTTAATGCTTAATTATATTGTCTTTAAATACCAATCTTACCCAACGCTAAGCATTCGACATTAACACTAATACATACACAATTGCTGCTCATGAAGAGGTATGTAATTATTTTTTTTTTAATTATAAATTAACACCATTTTTTTTTCTTCCTTAATTACTAGTTAACCTCATTCGCCAAGACTAACAAGTAATAACCCACAAAAATTATTAACCTCATAATTAGTACATGTTTTCTTTCTTATATCATTTAATACATCTTAAAGATATGTGGGTTAAAAAGCATTCTCTGAATTTTTTGATATTTAATTCAAATAACATACATTTTATTTGCACATCGAAACATAGTATAACTACACATAAATATTTTTCTGAATAATAGATCTAAAATTAATTAGTCCTCTCCAATACTCAAAAAAAAAAAAAAAATAAAGATAAAACATACATCTTATTTTTTCTCTTAATTTATAAGATTTTTTTTCTTCTATTTTTCTTACCATACACACATCTATGAAATTTAACTTTTGTTTTGTTGTGCAGATTGATAATGAAGTTGATATTCCTAGTCTTAATGGTTGTTGGATTCATATCACTTTCTATTGAAGTTGAGGCAAAACAGGGAAGGAAAGAGAAAATATATTATTTTCCCAACACAAATGTTGATGAAGAAACTCACAACCATCTAACTGATCATAATTTGCAATCTACTTTAGAATTCAATTTAAGAAAGAATCACTATACAAGAATATTAAATTCAGGACCTTCACCAGGACAGGCTAGTGCTAGTTTCAGTAATCGTGATAACCATGGTTAATTAATTTAATTATTTCTTGAATACTGCTGTGTTTATTAAAGATAATGCAGAAATTAATTTTATGTTATGTTTTTTCCTGAATAAGTACTAAAGAGTCTTTCAATTAGTTGTCCTATTTTTATAGTGTGTTAGTAAGTGGTGGGTCAATTATGTTAACAGAAGTATGTATTATGGTTATTTAGTTTTTGATTTTGTGGGATTTTCTTGGTTTTGCTGTGTAATAACTAATAAGTTGCATCAGTTCTTCAAGTATTTCCACTTGCTAATAATACAAGGTCTCTTAGAGTATAGTTTTGTTGTCAGCTGAATTATTATTATTATTAAAAATTAATAATATTTTCTTCATATTAAAATTTAAATAATCAAAGGTAATATTTTAATATAATAAATAATAATTTATATATATTATAAAAATATAAGTTAAATAAAAAAAAATATGTCAAAACTTTGTGCTACTCCATTCAAGCATTTTTTAAGTAATTAAGGAAAAAAAAAGGTTCACGTTCAATGAAAAGTACCAATGACTCTCAAGAGTCAAAGAGTTAAAAGGACACAGAGAGTGGCATTATGCCTGCCAAGGATTGGATTAGCCTTGTGGGATGACTTTGACTTGGACCAATAAATCTAAATTAGTTCTTAAGATAATAATTATGAAAGACCATGCCAGTTTTTTAAGTAGAAGACCGAAGAAAGGCGAAAGCCCGTGCCAAAGAGACACGGCTAAATTGTATAGTTTAAGTATGGTGCAACTTATTTTGAATAAAAATGTATGGTTAATAGTCTATTTGGTCTGGTTCAGAGCATTAAGGAGCTTCTAAGAAGGAATTGTACGGCGAAAATTCTGTGTATAGGGAAACTAATTTTTGTGCAGATTAACTTGTTCACTGTGAAATCCCATTGCTATTAAGATTTCATGTTCTAGACATTCCCCCATAAGGGATTAATAGCTGTTCTTTATGATATTTATGATATTTCTTATAAAAAAAAGTGTATGATATAATTATTGTGGTTTTGACCATTGTTGTTAAAATCGGATCGGACTGGCCGATCGAATTGAAAAAATTAGGATCTGAACTAAAAACGGGTCTGATCAGCTCAAAAAACCTGTGAACCGGTCGAATTGAGCTGATTTTTCGGTTTGAACAGGTCAGATTTTTTTTTACTTTTTTTTTATTTATTTAACTTTTTTAATAAAAAATAAAAAATATCAAATTATATTTATTTTCATCATATATATACTAAATGTTAAATTATATATAAATATATATGTATGACCGAACCGATTGCCTTCACCGATTTTTTAACCGGTCTGATTTTGAAAATATTGATTTTGACCTTCCCTTTTATCTGAAAAAATTTTTTTAAAAAAAGGGAAAAGATCGAGGCATCAAAACTTTTTGAGCTCTAATCTGATTGCAAATTTATATTTGCTTTCCTGAGCAGGTTTCAAATTTATAGTATATATATTTCTTGGTAAAAAAAAAAAAAAGAAGAAGAAGAAGAAGAAGAAAGCTCACAACCATATCAAGAACTGCTTGGAATTGACCAAGGCAAAACATATCTAAAACGCACAGAATTTGCCATCAGCAAAAAATTAATAATTCTAATAATTAATTTTTTTATCACATGAAATTAACTTGCTTTCCAGATTATTCACGAATTCTCAAATTATAAACGTAATACATTTATTAATCGATTAATTACTTAATTTACAGTTATAATCATGAATCAATATCAAATACCCTTAGTCTTAATTGATATATATTGTTTTCCATTGTATTTGAGGTTTCATTATCAACTTATACCATAAACCAATTTGTAAGATACAAAGCACTTACAGGAAAGCAAATTCCTAATCTAGTTGATTCATTGTTACGAGATAAGCATTTTATTATTAATCCATTTTATTATTGGATTATTAACCGAATAAATCTATTGTCTTTTATATATCAAAGGATTATGATATCATTGATCCAGCTAATAATAATAATGTATCTACCATGTGTTGGAAAATGGATCTATATTGATTATTCAATTTAGGTTAAAATATATAAAGAATTTAAAAATGGTTGAGCCTAAATTTTATACAAATAAATTTCAATATTTATCCCATTGAGCTTTGGGTTTAAATAGGTTGGATTATGAATCCATTTTCAAACTTCAATAATTGGAATCATAGTGATGTAAGTTCATATAGAAATTTAATAAAGGATATCAATGATTCATTTACAAATAATTGCAAGTAATTGTTAATCGAAGAGAGCCTCATGTAGGCTATTATTATCCCTCAAGACTTCTCCCCTTTTAGGTTGTTCTGCCCTTTATTCTAGTCTTTCTTTCCTCCTATCTTGCCTCTCTTTGTTTCTATTCTCACTACCTCACTGGTCATTCAACTCTCTTCCTGATTCTTAAGACATTCATCTACTATTTTCTCTTATTCTTTCTCCATCACTATTTTGAGGTGTGTTATCTCTCCTCCTCGAAAGGCAACTAGACTCTCCCCTTGAACTCTCCCTCTCTATTCTTCTATGAGTATTCTCTTCTATTAGGGTTACTTTTTCTACTTGACCCCTCTCTCTATTCTTCGACTCCACTCTCTCTCCTATACTACCCATTTCTTTCTCTCTCTCTGCCTATTTCTCATCCTCCTGGACTTCTCCACCAAAAGCAAAGTGTATGGCCTCACTATAATGCATTGCTCTAGGTGTTATAGTTATATTATGGGAATGAGGGGTTTGCTAGAGAGTTAGGACTTGGAGATTTGGACTGGATCATATTCTACCCTCTCTGTCGAAGTCAAGCTATAAAACTTTTCCTACAGCCCATGGGGAATATCAAGATTAGGTTAGGCTACTACTAATACTGGTTTAGCAGCTAAACTGATTGCCTTGAAGCAAGTAACTTCAGCTACTAAGCTGAACAACCACATTGGCAAGGAGTTGAACGCTAACCAAACTATCCACTAGCGTCAGGTTGGAGATTGGTGATGGGTTCACAATCTGATAGCTCAAGATGTTTCTCAATGGGGTGGATGGTCACGTGAAGTCAAAGTTTTTCCTTGGTGTGTTTGGCTTGAGGAAGGAGGATCTATATTGTCACGACCCGACCCCATTGGGCACGTGACCGGCACTAGGGAACTAGAAAGCATAATGCTTCCAGAGCCCGTAGTAAGCCTGACTGATAACAGAAACTCAATAACTTAACATCATTATTTAAAAATTTCTGCTTAACAGAATAATCCATAGAAATATGACCATAAATCTGACATTAAAAATAATAATGCGGAGCTTTATAAATTTTAACACAATGACCATAAAATAATTACATAATAAAGCAAAATAATTCCACTGCCTGAGAAATGAAAGGCAGGAATACTCAACTTAAAAAACTCAATCTCTGTAAACTCAATCCGAAACCTGGAAAAATATTTGAATAGGGGTGAGTGTTCGACTCAATGAGATGATATAAATTAATTTAACATGTAAGTCATTTATTAAATCTGCATGAAATGTCACATCACATATAATCACCTATAAACATACATGATGGAAAATGTCTGTGGAATCCAACTTTATTTATGTTTTCGTTTATCATAAATGGGGAGCCGACCCCCTCCCTTGACTCTCTTAAATTTCAACTATGGGGCCACGGTGAGATCAACTCAAATCAGGCATTCCTATACTGTTTTATCCATGTCCAGGGGCTACGGTGAGATCAACTCGAACTAGACAATCCTTATAATAACATCATCATAAATCATGTTGTGGCACGTTACATCATTGATATTTTATGTGTTAGTGGTGGATTCCACGTCACCCTATTTTCCATCGTCAACATATACATACAATATCATTCATCATCATCATCATAAACATCATATAATATGACATAAACATACATCATGCTCCTAAATCTAATGCAATAATGATAGTTATATACATATATTTCGTTCATCAATGCTTGCATGCAGAGTTAAATTAAATATATCAACTCATAATTTGATGACCATTAACCAGCTAACTCTTTTCGGAGCGCCTCCCGATGACAGTAAAGAATACATTTGAAATACATGTAACACATACGAGATTCATTAGAATAATACTCAAATACTGACTCGGAAATATAAAAAACGAATTTCAAGAATTTGCCAAAATTTTGGCAGAACCTCCCCTAAAATATGACATAACCTTCAAAAATAAAAACACTTCTAATAATCAGCCCATCTGCCCAAATCCAATACTATCAATCAATTGACCCCTCCTGGATCTCCAACTCAGCAATAAAATATTTATAATTAACTTTATATGTCTTAATCATTTGATCCAAATAAATAATTAATTAATTATAGCAATAAATAAATATTTCAACTCAAATCTAATATATAATCGGTCTAATCCATCAATACCGATGTACCAATAATAACAGTAGTGAGTAATCCATTTACCAAACTTTAATAATTATCTTAATTTAATCTCTTTATAGACTTAATTTAATTATCAACTTCATTAAATTACTCTTTAAATAAATTAACCTTTTAGTATCTAAATGCCATAAATATTATCCACCTAATTTCCATAATAATTTCCGTATCAATATAATAAATTCATCTTAATTCTTACATTTAATAAAAACACAATTCATGATAATTCACTGCCTGAAAATTCTAAAATCAACGCTAAACTCAATATTTTTTCATAATTCTCATCCAAATAATTTCTATAATAATTCTAAATAATCTAAAATAATTTATCTTAATTTATCCAATCAAATTAAACACAGCTATTAAATTTTAACTACCTAAATTCTCCAATATCAGTATAAATATTCATCCATTTTCACAAATTTATCTCCAATCATACTCCAAATAATTAATAATTGATTTTAGAACAATTTAAATCATACTTACTTAAAATTTATCAAAAATCTACGCGTATCCCACATTTTTCAGTCCCCGCTTCAATCTCCGATCGGAGCAAAATTGGTGCCATTAGAAAGCCCATGAAAAAATGGAGTTCAATCAAATTAGAGTTATCAAAATTGACTGTCGAAATTGGCCGAAATCCGCCATTGAAAATTTGGTGGTTCCATTTTCCGATCTCCTTTTCCGGTGAATTTCAGGTGGCAAGATGGGTACCAAAAGAAAGCTGGTGGTTGGAGTTGAGCAAGACTGGTGCCTATAAACTCTCTTCATGTCAGGCTACACGATGGTATGGGAGGTGTCGATCACCTCCCTCCGGTTTGACAGGAATCGACGCTGGAAGTCGGACCACCAACCACCTCCTTCTTCCCTTCTTCTTCTTCTTCTTCTTCTTCCTCTGCTTCTGCTCATTCTCATGTTCCAGCAGATTTAATCTGCTGGCAGCTAATCCGAGACTGCCACGTGGCAGTCTCGGATTGGTCCTCCTTTTTTTTTTGAAAAATATGTAGAAAATTCATTTTAAATCCAAAAATTATAAATAAATAGCCAATAAATTTCTTGTAAAATGTATTTTATTTTAACATACTAAAACTTGAAAAAATAATATTTTTCTAATTTAATATAAATTACTTAAATTAAAATTAATTTTTGAAAAAATATATTTCCCTTTTTTACTTTCAAATATTTATTTCTTTAAAATATAATAAATCCCAAAAATTCTTTTATATTCATAACTTTAATTAAATATTTACAAAATAATTATTATTTATAAAATAAAATATAATTTTTAAAAATATTTCAAAAATATGGGTATTACATATATGGTGTATTTCAGGCATTATTCTAGAGAGTATTGTTGGTTTTTTTTTGTGTGAAATGAACTTTCTTAAAGTCCAAGAAAGGAGAACTTGCTAGAAGTGTAAGAAAGAAGCTGTAGATGTTATAGTCCTCAAAGAAAGAAAGGAGTTCGAAGAGATCTTGTTATTTTATAAAATGAGTCCTTACAAAATATGCTAATTTGATGATTCTAAGATGTTGAAAGAAAAGATGAGGGATTTCTTTGATTGGGCTAAGCCTGTTAGATTTTTTTGGACTTGCAAGAGAAGAAAGCAAGCATCAAGGTATCAAGCACAGACTTAGCAAAGTCTTTCGATGCCCAAGTCAAAGATGGAAAGTGACTTGATTTTTAGATGCATTGGGTTTTTGAGAAGAATAATAATAATATAGAGAAAGCCAAATCTAGGTTTCACATATGAGCAAATGGAGATAAATTATGATTCAAATTGCTGAAATCATGTTGCTTATATCATTTTCAATCCCTAATCCTTAATTTTTACGGCAAAGAGTGTAAGAAATTAAAATGAGAATTCAAATAAAATGGTAATTTTAGTTTTTGTTCATTAAATGATGCGTTTTGGTCTAAGGATTATTTTTGTCTTTTCATATTTTTATCTGAGGTGGAAAGCTACTTTTGTTGAAAAAATGGACTTCACAGTGCCTGATTAGTACTCAAGCGAGCTAAAAAGGAGCAAAATACTATATTGATATGTTTTTGCTCCGTTCAAACATTTAATTGAAAAAAAAAAAATTATTCACATATCAAAATAGAAAAATTTTAAAAGTTTGGACACCAAATTTATAATTATAATTATCCCTATTACGATATAGTCTTCCCTGTATCACCTAGTAATAAAAAAATATAGAAAAACAAGACATAATTATTTTTTTTTTCTTTTAGTTTTGCTTTTACTATTTTCATAATATATATTTAATAAATTAAAAATATAAAATTTTTATAAATTAAATATTTTTAAATTAGTTTTCAATATTATAAGCAAACAACAAAAATAAATAAATCTTTTCAAAAATAAATTATTATTACACTTTTGAATTTTTAAGAGTAAATTACAAAAAATAAAAATTTTCAAGATAAAACATTAACTCGACTAGATTATAGGACTGCAATCGAGTAAAATCGAATTTTAACTTACTCAAACTTGACTTGATATTTTTTCCGCACTCAAATTTTAAATTGAACAAAAAATTATGTTCAAGTTCCACTCATTTAATTATTAAACAAGCTCTAGTCAGCTTATTTAAAACTTGTTTGTAAATTATAATTGAGTTTGGTTCATTAAATTATAATTGAGTTGGACTCGAACTCAAATTCGACTTATTTTAAAATTTATTTATAATTCGTTTATAGTTAAATATTTATTTCTAATAAAATAATTTTAACAAAAAATATTTAAAACTAACATAAAAGCAAAAACATCTAATTATTAAAAAAAAAATTCAAACATAAAATTAAATATTACATATATCTAATTTAAAAAAATATATATTTTTAAAGATTAAAATATTAGATTATATTAATACTAATAAATTCTTAATATAAAACTCTATTAGTATTACAGAAATATAATTATAATTATATAATACTTATTTAAAAATTGTATATATATAAAAAATTAGAAATATGTGTATTTTAGTCAAATTAAATTAAAATAAAATTATAGGAGTGTCAAAATTTATTTTTAGAATGTCAAAATTATTAAACTAATAATAATAATAATTGAGTTGTTCTTAAATTTATTAGTCGTGCTAATTATAAATCTGCTTACGAAATTTATAATCGAATTGTTTACAAATTTAATCAAACCAAACTTCATTTATTTATCCAGCTTTTAAATAAGATTCAAATTTGGTTATTTTTAAAATAAATTGAACGCATCGAATGTTCATCAGCTGACAAAACCTTAGTAGGCTACACGTTTTTAGATTTTCAAATTCACACTAAAGATGTAAACCAGATCTCTTCTAATATAAACATGTTATTTTAGCAAACGACAAGTAAAACCTCTTGTGGTCGTTTTAAAAGCAACGTTGAAGAGAACAAGCCGTTTGACGATTAGCACAATACTCTTCCAAGTAGTTTAAACGACAAGGCGTTTAGAAGCAGTATAAATAATATTCAGTTCTAAAATCTTTATTTCTGTCCCTTCTTCCTCTAAATTCCCTTCACCTTGCCGCCAGAGCCACCATACATTCACTAGCGCTGCTCAGGTACTTCTCCTTTTGCTTTCTCTTTCTCTCTCTATATCTCTCTGAAGAAAGCTTTTGCCTTCTAAATCTCAAATTTGAACAGCAAACGAATAACCCTAAATAAAGTTATAATTTTTCACAATTTTTAGTTCAATTTAGTAGCTTCATCTTTCTGTAAAACCCTAGATTCTTAAACTTTCTGCTTAGTTTCAGTAGCTAAAAGCATAAATTAAACTTTTTTTTTTCTGCTTCTTGTTTTTGGCTCCAATTTTAGTACTTCATTGAAGGTAATTTCTTTTGTGAAACTCATTTTGCTTATTTATTTATTATTGATTGGGAATTTAAGGGTAATGGCGTCGGTGAAAAGAAAATCAGTTGAAGACCCATCTGAGGAGACTCTGCCTCCACAGAAACAGCAGAGAGAGAATGGTTCTGTAATTACTAATGAGCCAGTGGCTTGTATTCATGATGTGTCGTATCCAGAGGGTTATGTACCTCCTCCTCGCCCGGATTCTTCAGTGCGAAAGGACTTGAAGCCTGCTAAAGAATTTCCATTTACTCTTGACCCTTTTCAGTCTGAAGCTATTAAATGCCTTGATAAAGGGGAGTCTGTTATGGTAAGTGTCCTGTTCATAATTTAGGCAATTCTGTACTTTTCTTCATTTGGTGGTATGCATCAAGGGAGGCTTCTGCTTTTGAGTGGGGGCAAAGTTATGAAATTCGGTGGCGTATTGAAAATATTTACCCTCTACGTCATTATAAGAATTGAGAAAACTTTTGGAATTAGAGAATATGTGATGCAGGATTACTTTATGAGGTTTATGGATCAGGATAGAGCTTGTTAAGAGAATAAATATGAGATAAATTGAGCGAGGAAATGGAAAAATAGTATGTGGGACTGCTCTTCTTATATTGTAGTCTGTACTTGAGAATAGTGCGATGAGTTTTTTGTTGTGTTTTCTAAAGTTAAATAATGATGTATTAGAAGAATTAGGCTTTTGAGAGGAATTTTTGGTTTTGGTTTTGGACTAAAACTCATGTTGATTAATGTGAAAAAAAGATTGTTTGGCCATTCCTTAATTCTTGAATGACTAATATCTTAAAGGGAGGGTTTTTTAGTTTTAAATGTTCTCTTGGAATACCACTATCTACTGTCAATATGAAGGTTTTATGTTTCTTTTTCTTATAGGTCTAGCCTTCACTTGGATAACTTTTTTTTATTAAAACAATGACGTTTTACTTTTTCCCAATGCTTAAAAGTTCCATTTATTTACAGGTCTCAGCACATACGTCAGCTGGAAAAACAGTGGTTGCTTTATATGCTATTGCTATGTCTCTGAGAAATCAGCAACGTGTCATATATACTTCACCTATTAAGGCACTTAGCAATCAAAAATATAGGGAGTTCAAAGAAGAGTTTTCAGATGTTGGTTTGATGACAGGAGACATTACAATTGAGCCCAATGCTTCTTGTTTGGTGGGGTTTGCTTGATGTCAGTTCTTTTTCTTTACATATATTATTTGTGTATGAGCATCTAAGAGGCAGTTTCATTTTAGGTGATGACCACAGAAATCTGGCGTAGTATGCAGTATAAAGGATCTGAAATTACTCGTGAGGTTGCTTGGGTCATTTTTGATGAAGTACATTATATGCGTGATCGAGAAAGAGGTGTGGTATGGGAAGAGAGCATTGTTATGGCCCCAAAGAATTCCAGATTTGTGTTCCTTTCTGCAACTGTGCCTAATGCAAAAGAATTTGCTGATTGGGTGGCAAAGGTGATTTAGTTTTCCTTCAAGTTGCTTTCCAGCTTTCAAATTTAGCAATTAAATATGCTTGTTAATACTTTTGGCATGATTCTCTGTTCATATTAGTACCAGTGCTTTTGATAACAATATCATAAGTAGGGATGTAACAAAGAACATCCTTTGGGAATTAGGATAAAAAGAATATCTGGAATAAAACTAAAGAATGGTGAATAATTGAGGATCACATAACATCATAGGTTAGTAGCATGCAGTTCTTGTGCTGAAACATGTTCATATGCTTCCAGCTAATTGAACCTTATATGGCTGCTCAGTTCTTTTTAGTCAGTTGAAAGTCTATTTGAGAGTACTAACACTAGTGATTATTTTTCCTCCTGTATGTAAGGAACTCAATTTTATACAGCATAAGTGAGGCACTGATGGCCTTATGCTATTGAATGGCATGTGCATACTCCGTAAGGGCAAAAGAGAGTTAATCCTTTAGCAAATGATGGATTAAAAAAGAATGTGTTTTTTTGGATCTAAAAGATGTTTTCTGGTGCAACCTTCAAGCTTCTTTGTTCTGTTAACAGAAATTAAATAAATTAACAATTCTGCTAATTGAATTTGAGGGTCAAGCACTGTGACCTGTATCCAAGGGAAATTGCTATTTCCCTTTGTCCCCTTCCATGTTTTGTTCTTTTCCTCTTAGTCTCTTACGATATCATACAGTTGTTTGAGACCAGCTCAGACAGTAGAGAACAACTTTTTTTTTGACATGCTTAAATTTATAATGCATCACTTACTTGATTCTTTACAATATTTGCTGCATTGGTTATAAAGATATTAGTTATACCATCTTTATCCAGTTCTCAGACCAAACCACTTTTGACCCAATGTTTCTATTAGATTTATTGTATTTACACAAAATAGTTAATTTGTTATTGAAGAAATATGCCTTCTTAACAACATGGATTTGATCCAGGTTCACCAACAACCATGTCACATAGTTTATACTGATTATCGGCCAACACCCCTTCAGCACTATGTTTTTCCTGCTGGAGCTGAAGGTTTATACTTGGTGGTGGATGAAAAGGCAAAATTTCGAGAGGATACCTTTCAAAAAGCATTGAATGCACTAGTTCCTAAGACTGAAGGTGAAAAGAAAAGGGAGAATGGGAAGTGGCAAAAGGGTTTAGTTGTGGGAAAACTTGGTGAAGAAAGTGACATCTTTAAGATGGTCAAAATGATTATTCAGCGCCAGTATGATCCTGTGATCCTTTTCAGCTTTAGCAAAAGAGAATGTGAATTTCTTGCTATGCAGGTATGTTCCCCTATATTATATGTGTTTTTTCTTCTCCTCCTAGGGTTTTGGGTGTGATTATTGTTAGCTTAGTCTGTGATTTAAGTAACTGACAGGGTTTTAGTGAGCCTTTGAGTTTTTGGTATCTATATGCAGTCCCAGATGCATGGTTGCCTTCAGTTGCCTACCCAGAATGATGCTACATTATATTGGGAATTTCATGACTTAGTGGCTCTCATTTTACATTGATTACCATATCTCGACACACACGACATAAAAGAAGAGCAGAGATTTTATTTATTTTCTTTCCTGATCAAACCAATGGGATTTGGTTTTTCTGTTTGATTTTATAGATGGCAAAAATGGATCTAAATGAGGATGATGAGAAAGTGAACATAGAAACCATTTTTTGGAGCGCCATGGACATGCTTTCAGATGATGACAAGAAACTACCTCAGGCAAGTTCTATTCCTCTTGTTCAGTGTGTCACTGAGCTCTTATGTGTTGAGACTTTGTATTCTTTTAGTTTTATGGGCTTGACCTGATGTTTATAATATCATTATGTTACTCTTATCTCCATTTTTCACCAATGCCAGATTTATTGATGTGATAGTGATTGATTTTATATTGATTATTCTTTCCCTTCTTTCTCTTTTATTTTACTATTTGCAGGTTTCAAATATGTTACCCCTCTTAAAGCGTGGAATAGGTGTGCATCATTCTGGCCTGCTTCCCATTCTGAAAGAAGTGATTGAGATTTTATTTCAAGAAGGGTTGATCAAGGTTTAATAATTTGTTTTTGTGATGCCTAATTTCTAAGATTTTGTTTGTTTTGATCTAGCATTTTGTATGATTTAACTGTGCAAGTCAGATCTTCTCGTAATTGATGATTGCATGAAATTTGTTCAATTTTTGCATTGTAAGACAAGGCTGCCCCCCACTTCATGTCTTCATCTTGGTTGTTCAGCATCATAGGCTATTCTCATTCCAGTCCCTGTTTTGTTTTGTCTTAAAATGCTAATGTTGTCTGTCATCAAACAATCTTCTTCTGCTTCTCTCTCTCTCTTCTTTTTCCTTTTTTTCCTTTTTTTTTTTTTAATTTATGTAGTGAGATTCATTTGGTTAACTAGTTAAATATCTTTGTATAATGATACTGATGAAGGCATGCTGAGATTCATTTACTATTTTGTTGGAGAACATGGTGCATTAATCCATTTGTTTTCTGGTTTATTTAATTAATTTTTTTTCTATGTTAACTACTTTGTTTTTTCTTCCTTCTTAATCTATCACAGTACTATGATGATTGAAATATTTTCCTTTTAGTGTCTGTTTGCCACAGAGACTTTCAGCATAGGTTTAAACATGCCTGCAAAAACTGTGGTGTTCACTAATGTCCGTAAATTTGATGGGGACAAGTTCAGATGGATATCTAGTGGAGAATACATACAGATGAGCGGCCGCGCTGGTCGTCGAGGAATTGATGAGCGTGGGATATGCATCCTTATGGTGGATGAGAAGCTTGAGCCTTCTACTGCTAAAATGATGCTTAAAGGAAGTGCTGACAGTTTGAACAGGTAGTTTGAATTTTCACATCATCTCTGGTGTAAATTACTCAATGTTCACTTGCAATGTTAGTTTTCTATTACAAAATTATCTTTTTCATTCATCATATATCAACTATTTAATTATATATCTCACTTTGAAGGTTAGCATTGATAAGCCTCTCTAAACTCTGGCCTCTATAGTAGTTTCATGTTCTCAAGGTCAGGGAGTTGATCATCTACAAAAATTAATCTGGTATTGTTAATTAAGCTCATCAGGAATTTCCTGAATAATGTTAACGGCATCCCAAGTCATACATGTGACTGGACATAGCCTGAACTTGGTCTTATTGTGGATAGAAAATGAAAAGCATATTAAAAATTCTAAACAATGGAAGAATAGAGGATGGCAATAGAATAGGTTTCACTGGTTCGCTTTTGGTCATATGATATTAGTAATAGTTCTTCTATTGTCTTTGAAACTTTTATTGACTCAAATTTCCACTGTATTTGCAGTGCCTTCCATTTAAGCTACAACATGCTTTTAAATCAAATGCGCAGTGAAGATGGAGATCCTGAAAATTTGCTCCGCAATTCATTCTATCAATTCCAAGCTGATCGTTCCATTCCTGATCTTGAGGTGAGTTCATTTTATAGAGTCCAGAAATTACGAAACTTCATAGTTGATTTTGAATATACTTTTCAGAATAAGCATATAGTTGTATATTTGTTTCATGTTTGAGGATGAGCCTTACACGATGGTAGGATTGCTCCTTAATAACTAGAAAGCAAAAAATTTATAGGGAACTCTACATATACATAACCCTTCCAAAGTGGGAAGCCTTATGTGCAGGCAACGCCCTTTTTTTGTTTTGGTATGAGTGCAATTTTGACTATTATTATATTACCACTAAAATGTTTTCGGTTTATTAGCACGTTAAATTTTGTTTTTATTTCTATTTTTTTTATGTTAGCATGTTAAAATGTGATAAATAGCAGGTTTCTTTTTTTTCATTTAAACAATTGATTGGTACACCACACTACTCTCAATCTTGAGGTCCGCTTATATGAACAGAGGATTCAAGTTACATGGTTTCACAAATTTTGGTTGCTTGGTTATCGGTTACAGTTGGTTAGCTTGTATAATTGTTTGGGTGATGCTGATTGGTATCCTGATGGCTAACAAAGTCATAATGTCCTATGCGGTTGACTAACATCTCCTTGGTGTAATTATCATACACTCTTAAGTGCAGTTTGGCATTTAAAAACCAATATAATTATTTGGTAGAAGTTTTTGTATGTGCATGTATTGAGATAACCTAATAAAACAAAGATAAGAGTGTTTCGCAGCAAGGCTGCCTTCTTTGTGGATTTAGAAGGATCAGGAAGTCTGGGACATACTAGGGATTTACCATGACAGCTCGCATGAATAGCATAGGGATTAAAGAGACCAAAATCAAATATTGAAGAAGTTTAGGCAAGAAGAAGATCGATGCTAATCTACTTCTAGAATTACTGTTATGAGTGGCATTTTGGCCACTTGTACGGTCTTATGTCTGGGTTATTTTTAATGCCATCTTTAGAAGCAAAAGTTGAACTACTAAGTTGATGGTGATTGTCATATTCGCAGAAGCAAGTCAAAGTCCTTGAAGAGGAGAGGGACTCGATGATAATTGAAGAAGAAGACAGTCTAAAGAATTATTATGACCTGATTCAGCAATACAAAAGTTTGAAGAAGGATGTTTGTGATATTGTGTTTTCTCCAAAGTACTGCTTACCCTTTCTGCAGCCAGGAAGAATTGTGTGCATCCGATGCACTGGGATTGATGAAAATTCCCCTTCATTCTCCATCGAAGATGAAGTAACATGGGGAGTGATAATCAATTTTGACAGGGTTAAAAGCCTTTCTGAAGGTGAAATTGCTTAGTATTTTTTTGTTCTTCAGTATCTTCAAAGTTTGTGTTTATCTATTACTGATAGTCAATGCATGATCCAGATGATGCAAGTAGAAAACCTGAAGATTCAAATTACACAGTGGATATTCTTACAAGATGTGTTGTGAGCAGGGAGGGAATTGCCAAAAAAAAAATGAAAATTGTCCCACTGAAAGAGCATGGAGAGCCTCTTGTTGTTTCTGTTCCAATCACTGAGGTAAGCTTCTTTATAATTTAACATTTCTCTAAATTTTTCATTGAAATTCCTTTTAGTGTGCTTTAGTTAGAAAGAGTGGAGACGGTGAACTGAGTTAAATTGATATTTCCTCTTTGATTTGACTGGAAATTAGTAGCTTTGAGATTTTATTGGTCCTACAAAAAATATCTTTCAGGTTCAAAACTAATGTTATAGTATGTTAAGTCATTTAAAATTTATTAAAATTTTGCTTAGGTTTAGTAATCAAGCTTGTTACAGTTTTATTTTATTAGAGCAAAAGCATTTTCTAAGGAAGAATCTCTATTGCTATGCTTAACTTCCCCCAAATTTTACATGTACATATATATATATTTATATATTTTAGTGAAGGAAGTTGTGATGATTATGCTGATTATTTTTTAAGACAGCTTGTTAAAGTTGATTATATTGATTAGTTGTTTATAGTATCTATCTTACATATCTTTTCTGGAAGCTGTGGTGACTTTTCTTTTGGCCATATTTTTATTTAGTAATTGCAAATTTGTCATTTGAGCATGATGACCCATATGGCTGTACCTCAATGAAAAATTTTACATGGTAATCTCATAGGTGGATAATTTGAACGTCAGAATGAATTCCTGTTCCCATTTAAAATAAACTAAAATGTTATTTTCAAGTTTATAGGATCTGCATTGACTAATCCACTTTTCTCTCAGCAATTCTACTAGGATTCTGCTAGGAAAAAAGCAATTTTCTGAAAGAAAAAAAAATCTATTGTCATGCTTTTTGAGGTATTTGTTTAGTCATTGATGACAACGTAAGAAAGAAAGAATATCTTTACCATCTTATGTATTGGACAGATTACAACTCTGAGTAGTGCCCGTTTGTACATGCCCAAAGACTTGTTGCCATTGGAAGTTCGAGAGAACACCCTAAAGCAGGTTGTAGAATTTCTTTCTAGAAAGCCTACTGGACTGCCATTAGATCCTGAAGGAGACATGAAGGTATTTACTGCTTCGTTTCTGCATGTCATCCACTTTCTTTTATTTTTGCTTTGCGCTAAGTATTATCTTGTAATTTTGTCATTCTTCAGATTCAAAGTAACTCATACAAGAAGGCAGTTCGTCGGATAGAGGCTTTAGAACACCTGTTTGGAAAGCATGAAATTGCAAAATCTCCCCTTATTGAGCAAAAACTCAAAGTTTTACACAAGAAGCAAGAATTAACGGCCAAGATCAAGTCAATCAAAAAAACAATGCGTTCCTCCACTGCTTTGGCTTTTCAAGATGAACTTAAAGCTAGAAAACGAGTCCTCCGGAGGCTAGGGTAAGCAAACTAATTTTTTGCCTTTGTTTCTCTGTTGGGGGGGATGGATGTTATCTATGGTTAAATCTGTCTTATTGTCTTGGAGGTTATGTGAAGAGTTTCTTGTGTATATGCTAATACAGGTATACATATAAGCTTGTGAACAATTGCGTTTGATCTTCATTGTATATTGACAGAAGGTGTAGATTCAGCAATTTATGGTAATAAGCACATACGAAATAAAAAAGATTCTTGGTTTGGTGAGATTGGCAACTCCATTAGGAAAGGGGGTTTCAATATTCAGTTAAATGAAGGAATTTCACAACCAACTTTAATTCCCTCTCTCATTATGAAGATACACACTGTGAATTAGGTGTTAGAGATCTCCGTCTGTTTCAGTGCAGATCACCTAACCTGTGCCTTCCATGGGAGCTAATGGATAGATGGTCTGTCTTAGCTGCCAAATGAAATATAAAAGCAGGTTTTGAATGCTGTAGGTTATTTTAACAATATCCTAAGCTTTGTCTCTTAGAAAAAATTAGTATTTTGAAATACTACCCCCGTTTCTAAATAAGTGTTGTTATAGAAATTTTTTTTGTTCCTAAATAAGTATCGCTTTTAGAAAACCAAGGCTACATTATTATTTTTTCCAATTTTAACCTTTAAACCTATTGATTTCATTTAATGTTCTATTAAAAGAGTCAAATGATTTAATAAGGGCAATTTGGTAAACAACCCTTTTTTTTTTCCCTATTATCAAAGTGATTTATTGCATTTTTTAGTACCTGTGCAAAAACCTTAAAATGACTCTTATTTAGAAACAGAGGTAGTATATATTTTGGATCTGAAATGCTTTTTGGACATTTGATTTTATTTGCTCTATGTTATTTTTTTTCCTGTGCGATAATAATTTCTGTGCTATCTTGTGACAGCAAAACCTCAAAAATCTTCCCTCCTCTATATTACCTTATAAGAAATAACTTATCTCTAACCTTTTTCTTTCTGCATATTGTGTGCACCCATAAAATCACAATATTAACTATGAACAGCTACTGCATAACATTTTCAACTGTTCATTTTATTTAAGAGCTCAGGAAAAAAAAAATTCTAGTAATTGATCTCAATAGCTTGAGGCTTGTTCCTTGCCTGAAGGAGATAAAGGACCTTATCCCTGACATTGTCATGTGAAATTCATAATTGCAACAATCTAAAAGGATACAATGAAGTTATTTGATAGATAAAGGAGTTCCTTTTAACAAGATTGTCTTTCATTTGCTGTGTTTATTTACTGGAAAACTTTGATAGTTTATGTACTACTCTGGTTTGGATTCTTTAATTCCTTCCTTTTGAGTGTGCAATCTAACTGTTCAGTTACTATAATTCTTATATTGATTCAATTGCAGGTATGTTACAAGTGATGGTGTAGTGCAGTTGAAAGGGAAAGTTGCTTGTGAAATTAGTAGTGCAGATGAGTTGACCCTGACAGAGCTCATGTTCAGTGGTGTTCTAAAGGACGTAAAAGTGGAGGAGATGGTATCTCTTCTCTCATGTTTTGTGTGGCAAGAGAAGCTCCAGGATGCTGCAAAACCTAGGGAAGAACTAGACTTGCTCTTTACACAATTACAAGATACAGCTCGAAGAGTTGCCAAACTTCAGCTGGAATACAAGGTACATATGCAATTGTAGCATGCCTTCTTTTTTTCTTTTCTTTTTTTTCTTTTTCTTTTTTGCATGTTAGTCTATTCCAGTGTGAAAACAGAAGCTTTAGAAATTTCAGTCTCAAACTGTTTGTGGGGTTGGGAAGGAGTTGGTGAACATTAAACTCCTGGTAGATGACCATATTACTCTATTGACAATCCAGCTTATCATGACATAAGATCCACACTGTTGGTTTGTTTAAGGAATCAGATACCAGCAAGCAATATGGAACTGCTGAACAAGGCATGCATGCTGATGATTATGTCTAGTCCAACCATGATTTTGCTGAGATAAACCAAATAAAGGATGAATCTCCTTGCTGTTGCAAGGAAATGTCTTGTCATGCTGAAAACAGCTGGATGGTCATTCATAGTCTCGTTGCATCACCCTTTTCTTGTCCTTCTTCTGTGAAACCATCTTGCCTATCATCTTCAACAGAACTCACTGATGAGCAGTATCCTGATGGTAAAACATATCTAAATTTCCATGGGAAATTGCCTATGTTTATTAGAGTAATAGCCCTGCCCTGTGACCAAAATAGAAAAATTATTGGTATGAACAAAAGTAAGATTGGCATAGTCTTTTTTCCTGACCTCTGTGTTTAGAAGGTGGATGGTATGTGTTTTCAGACTTCAGACCGTGTATTATTGTACCTGAAGTTCAAATTTTTATGGAGCGAATTATGTATAAAAGTAGTGTTAGAGAATTTGCAGTTTGGCATGTATATGTGCTATCAATACCATCCCCTCCACTTCCTTCTGAAAATTGAGGACTGTTATGACTATTGACTATGCTCAGGTGTGAATTTCTCAAATGTGCGGCACTTCTATGGCTTTGGCACACCATGTGACATAATCCCACTTTAGTTATCTTATTCAATAGTCAAATAACTTGGAGCCTATTTAGATAGTTATTTGAAATATTTGTGGATTTTAATACAAGTTTCAAGTGTGAAGTCATAAAAAATCAACATAGTGCTGAATTCTAAACACTCAAATCATTTCAAATGACTAGCTAATCCATATGGACCAAATGGCTGTGTGATTTGTACAAGTTATTGAGAGTATCTTATATTATTGTGGCAGGTTCAAATTGATGTGGATAATTTTGTCAGTTTGTTTCGGCCTGATATTATGGAGGTTGTATATGCTTGGGCAAGAGGATCCAAATTCTACGAGATCATGGAAATTACACAGGTTTTTGAGGGGAGCTTGATCAGGGCAATTAGAAGATTGGAGGAAGTTCTTCAGCAGCTTATACAGGCAGCAAAATCAATTGGTGAAATAGAGCTGGAGGCGAAATTTGAAGAGGCTGTTTCCAAAATCAAGAGAGACATAGTGTTTGCAGCATCTTTATACTTGTAGTTAACTAGGGCTTTAGTTCCTCTCTGATGCTGGGAGAAATTATAGGCTTTTCTGCAGAGTTGAATATCTTTATGATGCTGCAAGCAAATTCGGCAACCTGAGGAGAGACCTCTTTGGTTGATATGATTGCGATTGCGATGTATCTGCAACTGAATCCATGTGGAAAGCCACTTTGTGCAGGAGCGAATTCATATGAGCAGAAGACTTGAATTACTTGATGAAACATTCACAACTTTGTGAAAGGCATCTTGCCCCAGCTTATATCTGCACCTAAGAACAGTGTCATCTGGGGAGGGAAAGATGATATTAGAGTTCCCAATCACAGTTTGGCAGGAGAGAATGCAACTCTGCAACTTTTCTTGATGTGCCTTTGCCCTCAACCCTTCATATTCGACTTATATATTGGATGGAGCCCAAAACAAGAGCTATATGAAAAATTAGTTGTTTTTCCTGTTTTACGCTATTCTTTCTTTTTCATGGGGGGCTCTTATGAAAAAAAAGGTTGACAAGTGGTTGATTTTGCTCATGAAGTTCATTCAGTAACAATCAGCTAATGTCATTTATACAGAGGATTGTGATACTAAATGTAAAATCAAGTAGGTTGGAGTTTTTGTCAATGTTGATTTGTATCTCATTTCATATCATAACTGATTACTGAATTCTGTTTGGTATGCAAGATAAAGAATTTTCCTATGATTTTTATAAGCAATGTTTCAGAATACTTAGTTGTGAATGTATGCATATCCATGGTCCACTGCTGTTGGGCATCATGGCTTTGATTTAGGTATATCTTGTGTCAAGTTCAAAAAAAAGGAAAAAAAAATCTTCAATGAAGACTTGGAAACAGGAATGCAAAAAATCACCTGTCCTTTCTATTTTTTTTATTTTTCCTTTTATCTACCTGAGGGCAAGAACAATATACATTACATTTCTTTAGTTAAACAGAGCATACAAGCCAATTCTGCTGGGTAATCACGTCAGTGCACACACCACAGATACTATAAGGCTCCATATTTGCTTGTTCTATGAATATGTAAACCCTAATTAATATTCCCTCGACTTTACAGATAAACAATAACAAAATTAAGAGACAAACTAAAGAGAAACAAGAAAAAAATAAAATAAAATAAAATGTATATATCAGTTAATTTCTCGAATGCGAAAACAAGGACAGAAGCAACGAATTAGATTGAGACCATAGCTAACAACACATTCAAAGAACCCAGCTGACATCTCTGTTCTTGTTGTCTGCACAACTGGTACTCTATAAACAGGATTTGGAACTGTATATTGCTGGTAGCTTAATGGAGTATCAATTGGCAATGTAGGACAAATCGCATTTGTTTCCGCAACAATTTGTTGAGATTGGTACTGAATTTGACTTTGATAGACCAGTTCTCGGACCCCAGTTGAAGAAAAGGCTTCATGGGTGGTTTGCTGCTCAGGCTCTAGCCATGGTGGTAGTGGTGGAGCTGAGGGTTGAATTGGGGTGGTGGAATAAGAGCAGCAACAATGACATGGTGGTGGAGGATGATGGTAATAGGGTTCTTGATAGGTCTTCTTTCTTCTATTATTTCTTGGCCAGAATTTCTTGAGTTTCTTCACTGCTTTCATCATTTCTTGATACAGCTAGAGAGTCATATAGTAGAAATTCTTGATATAGCTAGAGAGTTAGTAGAAATGGAGGTTTTTATGGGTTTTGTAATTGTGAATGTATGCTAACAGCTATAACATGGTATTATTGGTATACAATGGAAATTTTGACTCTTGGAAAATAATAGAGAGCGCGGAAGACCTCTAGAATTAAATCACCACATATACACTTTTAGAGGATTAAATTAAATTTGTTATGGATTTTGTTTACTATTTGCTCTTATTAAGAAGTAATTAATAGCATTTATTTTTCAAAATATGTGGGATGATAGAAAAATAAAAATTTTGATTTATCATTTCTTATTTATTTTTAAATAATTATATCTGTATTAATTATTTTTTAATTAATACGCTTATTATATGATAATAACGATAGTGAATAATTATTTTATATAAAATAAAACTATGCTTTTTATGCCAATGTAAACAATAAAAGATTCAAAAGAATCAGGAAAAGAAAAAAGAGAGACAGCACAGTCTGCATTCTTCATTTGCGGAGCAGAAGAGGTGGAATGGACAAACTTTCCAGCTTACTTGAATCCTAACAAGAAAGCACTATAAGATTCCCTTGGCAAAATAATAAAAAGTAAAACCCCAAAACCTGTTGTTCAAAAAAAAAAAAAAAACCAAACCCCAAAACCTATTTTTAAAATATAAAAGTCTCACTCTCCACAAATAACGTGTTTAGCAAACAGCTGCCAACCATCTCATCAGTAATTTAGTGCTGCATGCCTGGAAATGTTGCTGGCCATTCCATGTACATCACTATAAACAAGATCTTGACCAAATTTCTCTTTTCCTCTTCACCATTCCCTTTCTTTATTTCTTAACAGCCATTCACGGTAAAATTGCATGGATTTTTTAGCAACCAGGCACAGTAATTGAAGACTGGTCCTCTATTGTAACTGCTGCATCAGTATCACCATCAGCTTTGAATGCTTTAACCTCTTCATTGACCGGAAGTGTTATCTTGGGTGATAATCTCTTGACTTCCTCTAATGTATAGATGAAAATTTTCCTCACCATGCTGCAAAACTCGCTGTGTATTCAAAAGACAGTCATCAGAAACCCAGTATAAATGCATAAATTTCAAGAATGCACTAGAACAGTCAAATTAACTTACTGCCAGGGATCGTCCCCAGCCATCATCATGTCATCTTCATCATCAGTGTAGACAACTTGCCATTTCTTTGTGGATCCACTGAGCTCACCTTCAATATCAAACATATCCTCCAGCTTCTTCAGCAAGTCTTCGTAACATTCAAACCGTGTCAAATCAACAGCTCTACCAACAGCAATACCTTGCATGTGAACCTAGAAAATAGTGCACAGGCCATCAAGAATTCAGAACTGGCAGTACTGAACCAGCATAACATAAGAGAAACACATAAAGCTTGCTCCATATTCAAGCAATCAGTTTAATGTCAAGGTTAAATATTGATCTTGAACTATATTAATTTTAAAAAGAATGTCTAAAGTGCTTTGACTGCATTTGCACACACACACACACACACACACACACACACACACACAGAGAGAGAGAGATTGAAAATTATTACGTAATATTCACAAGATTCCAATTAAGGAATACAGGCTCAAAGGAATTACTTTTGTGCAGCTTCTGATTTGCCTGCTTTGCAACTCTTGAGGAGATCTCAGACATGATTTCTCAGGGTCACAATTTACTGAAGGGATTTCAGACCGATTAACATTTGATGGCTCGGAATGCTGAACAGATTCAGCATCCAAAGAGACAACAGGGCAATCATCCCCTGTCATTCCAGATCCAATAACCAATGGTGAAGTTTCTTCTGCATTGGAATTGTCAACAAGTTGAATCCCGAAGAGCCTGTAACCAGTTCCAGTGCCTTGTCTCCTCTCTCCAGAATCTTTGTTAGTAACCGGGACAAAAGAATCTGTGGCACTTTCCACCCGGTTAGGCCAATATATTGAATTGGGGGAAGCACCAGACTGTGGAGAATTGCCACTAAAGCCAAGAGAGTTGGCCCTTGCAGCTGTAAAGAAATTGCTCGATGGATAAAGATCTTGTCCACATTGAGAGTCTCCGTATGAGAAAGCAGGAGACTCAGTTGGGGGTTTCCACATACCTAATGCACAGAGACATCAGCAGGTTCATTCTTACAAGCCAACACAAATAAATGAGGAATACTAAAACGAAAGCCGATATACCAAGAGCGAACAGATGTGGAGTTTGTGAAGGTAAAACAGATGGCCGTGCCCGCTTGTTCTTTTGCAGAGGTTGGGAATTTGAAGGAGTAGTTGCAACAAGTGGCTCCAGTTCCCATGGTGATACTCTGTCTGGACGCAGGATTGAAGAAGGTTCATCCCATTGAACCTGGCAGAGGACATGATACAGGCCACAAGTGAAGAGAAGGAAAAGACGAGCTAATTCTTATATGAAAATAGAAAGGAAACCATGTTTAAAAGAATAACAGCCATGTTGTAAGAAAAATATCAAAACAGCTAATATCAGAAAAAGGAAAATGAAGATGTTGCCATATCAGAAATCCAAGCAAGAAAATTATCAAAGTTGTCAACCTTTAAGGATCTCCATTCAGAATCAGCCCATCCAGACGACATATTATCTCCAACACCAACAATAGTTCCACTAAACCTGCAGCTCAATACATACTAACAATTAAAATAATGTTATTGACTTCTACTGCTAAATGACAATCAAGCATAAGATGATACCTTCTTTCAGGAACTTCCTCACCCTCAAATCTCATCTTAAACCTCATCCCAACAGAGAGCTTCTGGCTCCGAGCTTCAAGATACTTGTTGACACTTAAAATGAACTCGGATCGACTAGTTCTGAAATGAAAACACTTATTTAGCACAGATAACACAAGTACAACAAATGAATAAAACAACAGCATAAACTAGAAGAAACACAATAAAGAACACAACCTTGGCTTGTAGAAGACAGAAAAAAGAGTTCCAGTTGCAATGGCATGAGAAGCAGTGGCCAGAACACCAAGATGCATGCTTTGGCTAGAGATAACAGAAGATGGCATATTTGTCTGTTGTCTCATGAGCCTCCTAACCCCAACACGAAGATCTCCATTTTCTCCCCTGTAAAAAGCACATCAATCAATCAGTCAACAAATTTTACAAGGTTTAGCAAGAAAGTCACTGCAAGAAAAAATTAAAAATGTATCATCACTTGCCTCAAGAAGATGAATGCATCGCCTGCCACCAACTTTTTTGAGCTAACAAAAACACTCCACCCAGTTGTGAGCAAGTGGCGTTTAGGTTGACCTGCAATTGATGATCTTATCAATGCGCCAACAATTAACACAAAAATATTAACTTGCAGGTTTCATGAAGTGTACCAAATGATAAGCAAAATCAAGAATCAAACTCAACAAATAGCAAGCATAAAAGTGGTAACAAATTATAAATACCACATAATAATTTCTTTCAAACATGAAAACCTCTCTATAATGGCTTCAAAAACTGTTATTTGCATTGAATGGAACTGAAATATGAGACGCCTTTGTATATTGCCATAACAATATTTTTGAAAAAATAGGAAAATAGAAGGGGGGCTTTTGTACAATCCATGGATAGGTCATAACCAAATTCAATTACGATGGTTTACTACTGTAGTAATGATATCTCGCCACCAAATGGGTCAAGAAAGTGGGATCGCAAACCATGCAAAACACACACATACATGTGACCTGGATGTGATTTCTAAGCAGAAAAGCAAACTTGGCACAAGTCACAAGCTGCCAAAGAACTTCTTTGTAATTTTTTTTTTCCCTGAAATTTTGTAGTTCAAATGTCCAATGTTACTAAGCATATTATCCAGTAGATGGCAGTAGATGAGGCAGAAATTTAGCTGGCATAATGTTTGAAGAGTAACACTATAGAAACAGAGTAATAAAACAATTAGATGTACAGTTAAACGCAGTGAAATAAAAGCAACTGCATGCAGTCTTCAGCAACAGCAGCTAAAGAATTGCCAGCTCTGACTATTTGGCACCATTTTTTTCTTTTTAGGAAAAAGCAACAATTGCGAACCCCGAAAAATATGTCGAAAGTGCCATTCATTGCTGTGCAAATCAGTGGCAACCAACTCCTGCCAAGGTGGCTGTTGGGACATGTCCTATACGAAGAAGAGAGAAGAATGTCAAGATGAAAATACTTTTAATAATATTAATAAATAAATATATAGAATCGAAATATATATATAAATAAATATCTAGAAGAAATAAATATATAGAAAATAGAAATATATTAATATTAATTAATATAATATTAATAAATAATATATAATAATAATAGAAGAATTAATCCAATCAAATAAATTTGCACTGCAAAATCCAAAGGGCAGTAACAATTTAATGCTTCCTAACCAGTGGAGGAAGACAATCATCTGCATGCCTTCGGAGAACAGAGAAACCACCATGAGTGCTTGTGTCAGAAGCAGTAAGTGTCTTGCAAAATGAATGAACTGTGCATCTTTCAGGTTCTGGGAGTGGAGGATCAGGGCTAGTAACCTCTCTTTGCTGATTTAATGAGAAACAATAATAAGACTAATGCAGCAAAAGATAATACAATGAAGAGCATTTGAAAGCCTTGTGTTAATCAGAGCTTACATCTGGTTCAGGAAGCAGTGTAATTTGTGCATAAACTTCATCTGTTTCAGGTTCAGCCTGCAATCCACAGAGAAAAAGGAACCAAAATCATTGGAACTGCAGAAAGTTTAACAAATTTCAAGTGTACCAAAGAAGAAATGCTAAGATTTGTCAAATGACCCAAAGCAAAAATGTTGCAAATATCATAAAGCAAACCCACCCTACGCTGAACATTGACCACTTTGCAAAGAATTTTAGATAGAAGATTGTATGAGGGCATTTGCTGCTCAAACACTTGATGCATTGAAGCTTCAAGCTATACATAAAGGAGAGAATAAAAATCTGTAAGACAACCGAACAAGATAATTCACAATAACATGGATAAATATAATTCCAATAAAACCTCAAGGTATATCTAAGCATATTAACAGAAAAGAAATTAAGATATCATATCTAATCTCTACTAAATTCCAAATACCTGTTCCATGTGACCTTGTGGAAAATAATAAACTCGCTCCCCCTCACGAGGAAGGTTGACAAGAGGTCCAGCACAGGAATGCCATAGTTCTTTGTACAAAGCATCATTGCATCCCCCTACTCATAATAGGATTATATTTCATGAAAATGAAAGAAGAATCATATTGTGGGGGTGGGGCTGTGGAAGTCATTGCCATACATACAGATCCAAGATCAATATCAAATTGCATCCCACAACATTAAAAAGTTAACAATTTGGTAATAGGAGAAAGAAAAAATAAAAAATAAATATTAAGCGGGCGAGCAGGAAACCACTTGCATAGATGCCGGTAAATGATCATCTCATTATATGATGCTCAAACAATATAAAGTCTGCTAATTTCTTTAAAACTACTATCTACTATGCACTACGAACATTTAGTGTTCACAGACACCATTGCATGCTAATTTACAGTTAATAAATTTAGTCCAAAGTCCAAACTCAAACAAAAGAACAATATCAAAACCCAAAGAAATTCTCTGAAGTCCATGAAGATTTTATGTTGCACAGCTGAAACTGCAATATGTTCCCTAGTTTGCAGTCGAGCAGTTTTACTTCTACAATAAATTCTCTACAGACTCGCAAAAATTTTATGCTGAACTGCTGAACCAGTAAAAGGTCATCAAATCAAAAGATAATATAGAAGTTCTATGTTGTGGTCCAGAAGCAGTATCGCTTATAAGCCAAAAGCAGACATAAGAAATGTCACTCCATAAATAGCAAAAATGCGACAAAAAGTCGACCATATAGCCCTTTTCCTATATGATGGATCTGCCATAAAATTTTTCTAAGAGCATCTGCCATCCATCCAATAATTTCTAGAAAATGAAAATCAACAAAGCATACTTGATTATTTCAACTCAACTAAACATCAATCTGTCAATCATAAATAAAAATCCATATGCACGTTTAGAAAAGAATATCAACAAAGCATATAGGAAAATTTCAGTCACTCCAAATGTAAAATATGCATCCGCACACATGCATGCAGTTAACTTCAAATTCAAGTTCCATAATCCTAAAATTGTCTCATCATCCTATTGCTAAACCTCCAAACTAGATAAGAGCTCAAAAATGAATGAAAGAAGAAAGATAGTGAGAAAGGGAAAAAGAAGAAAGCACAGTAATAATAGTTTTAAGTAACAATAACACAAAGGAAGAGGCTGAAAACAACTGTTATCTCATATGATCTCCAGCCATTCTTTTGTTGGATTCAATATACCAGAGTTGTTGGTCAGCAGATTTTTTTTTTTTAATCCAAAAGCAAAAAATTGAAGTTTCATATGAACTTGAGATTTCCATTGCCTTACACTACCATTAAAGACAATATTAAGCCTAGAATAAGATCAAACAACACCATTTTGCAAGCTTTAACCTAGTTATATGTAAACCTTCTAATTATTACAAATGTGTACGTGAATTTGCTTCATCAAAGAAAACAGTGGGCGAAATGCATATTATTTTCAGCATTAATACTCAACAACCACCATAAACTCAGAATTGCATACTGAAATGCACGCACCTGTTTGGCTATTTCAACAACCATATTTTTGTCCATTACAAATTTAGCATATATTAAGCCTACTAATCACTTTTTTTTAACACATTTTGTCACAAATGAGCATAATTACTCAAAACACAAGAAAACAAAACTGCAATGAGCTTAAACCTTTATGAGGATGTCCAGCATGTTTATAATTCGTACTCATGAATGCCATAGCAAAACCACACAAAGTCCTCAAAGTGCAGTGAAGTCAATCTATGGAAAACCAAAAATTCAAAGTAGTTAAATTAACAACAGAAAAAACTTGCAATTAATTACCAAACTAACACTGAGTTCAAGGTAGTTAAATTAACAACACATTAAAATTGTAATCAATTATCCCACCAAACTAAAGCAAGCCCATTAACGTTAAATGCACTTACTATAGCTTGACAGTTGTTTAAGTCGTTAGCCAATTAATTAAAACCCCCTTGGCTTTTCCTAACCAAGTTTCAGCAATGACGAGCTCTCAGCTTTTTGCCGTAAATGCTGCGAAAAAAAGACAGTTTTTTTTGTCCTTCTAAACCTTCAACTCCCAATTTTACAAAAAAGCATGGACCTTTCACGAATTCAGATTGCCCTTAACACTTTTTCCAGCACAAAACCCGTCTTTCTTTCTTTTTTATTTTAAATCAAATCAAATATTTTAGCTACTATAAAATTAAAAAAATTAATAAATTTCAAACCATAAAACCCAAAACCAAAATCCCACCAATGTTAAAACAAAATCAATTATCAAAATCCCACCAATGTTAAGACAAAATCAATAATCAAAAACAGCATGATTCAAAATAATCATTACATACTAAATTGTTAATTAATATTTAAACAAAATTAAAACAATTAAGGGATCTGACTAAAACAGATAACTCTCACAAAACAAACAACTACAATTTTTTCCATAAACATACATAGAGATTCTCGTTTCAAAATCCCTCATTTTCCTTCATAATCCCAGCAATCAAACATTACCCATCAAAAATAACAACAACTAAAACAAAATCGACCCACCTGTTCTTGATCTCTAATCTGAATCCGTACGATCAAAAAGACAGCAACTGCAATAGCAATAGTTAAGGAGTCAATGGATAGATATCGACTGGATCGAAACATGTAGAGAAACAGTAGCCTCTCTCTCTATATATAGAAAGTGTGTGTACATATAGTCAATGTTCGGTCGAAGCCGACACGACTTGGCTTTGGCTTCTCTGTTCTGTTCCTCTCTGACACACAGTCTTGTCTCTCTTTCTGTAGTCTTTTTTCTTTCTTTCTTTTTTTATTTTTTTTATTTTTTTATTTTATTTGTCTCTTATAAATATTATACATATGCCTTGTGTGTCAATGGAAGATAAACTTGACTCTTCCTAGAGACCAAAAGCAAAGTTGAGGGCTTTATTGTCTTTTCAATTTTTAATTTTTAATTTATTTTTGACATTTTAAAATGTGAACACTAGACCAATTCAACTTGTGAATGGGAGTTAGCTTAAAAAAAACATGTGAATTGGATTCAAATCCAACATAATTACTAAATTTGTAATACATATTTTCCACCTAAGACTTAACAGGAAAAGTCATTTCATCCCTTGAAGTTTAAAACTTACTAATTTATATTTTAAATTTGATAAATTGGTATCATTTTCACGTTTGCCGAGTGGATAAATTATATTCTCGTGTCACTATAATATTTATTGGATATTTAATTAAATTCGCTCAAGAAATAATTTCTTTTTAATATTAAAAATAAATGATTTTAATATTTATGAGATTCGAACTTTATATCCAATAATATAGAATTTGTAATTTTAAATAAATATAGTATAAAATACTATATATATTGAATTTAAAATAACAAAATAAAATAAGTATATTAATATTTTACTAATTATATAGATCAAACCATATTAAATTTCTAATTTTCTCCTATATATATATATATATATATATAAAACCAATGAATTGAACCGGCCGGCTGGCTGGACCCCCAAGCCATGATCAAAGTACAGTGAAACACAAGATAGTGCCCTGGAATTCCTACATCTCCTTGAACTTGTCCCCTAGATATTTAAAGCATCTATTGTTATTTAGGCTTTTTATAGTAAATATATTTTTTTTGTCGTTAATTATGTGATTAGTGAGTTCTCTAATCTAGTTCACTTTGAAATTACTATTTTGACCCTAATTTTTGTACTTTAAAAGGACAATTATGCCCATGTGTGTTGCTCTTGTTGTTTCAATAAATTAGGCAAGTGAAGGGAATTTTTTTTTTTTGTGTAATAAGAATGAAAAACATTACAGCCTATGAGCCTCTAATCCATAAAATACCAACAATATTTTTGTGTAAGAAAATATATTAAAATGATGAAGCATCATCCAAAACCTGTAAATCCAAGTCCTATTGAAAAGTAAACTAGTCAATTTATCAGCACAACAATTATTCTCTCGCAATGTGTGATGTATTTTTACCTGTCAATCCCAACCACGCATCCTACATTGCAAATCAAATAACACATGAGGGAGGTTCTAATTCTAGCTCTTATATTATCACTTAAAGCATTTACTATGACTTTGGAATTCATCTCCAATATCACACGGAAAAATCTCAGGTCCAAACAAGATTCAATCCATTAACAGCTTCTCAAAGCTCCGCAATATAGGAAAAACTACTTCCCAACAAATCTGTAAAACCCTATTGCTATCGATCCAAATTATCACAAAACAAATATCTTACAACAGTTAAATGTGATGATCATTGATAAGTCCTATATGTATTTACTTTAATTCATTACTATTTCCGAAGTAACCAACTTATCAAATAATGAGGGTAGAATGACTTTGGTTTCAAACATGCTAGAAAATTGTCACTATCCACACTTTAGTATAAAAATTAATAATATGTTTGATAGCATTTGACACAGTAATTTGTTGACTCTGAAAAACCAATTGATTTTGCCATCGCCAAGCTAGCCATGTAGTGATAATTAGATTATTTGATTAATTAGACAAGTGAAGGGAATTTGACTAGCTATAAGTGGGAATATGATGACACTCATTTGCATTAATTTAATTATTTGATTAATTAATTATGGCTAAAGATTCAACTTAGTCCTTGTGTGTTCTGAAAAATATAATTAGATTTAAAATTAATTCTTTGTTTCAAATTAATACATGAATTTTTAATTTTTACCATATTGAATCCAATTTTAACTAAAAATATTAAAATTGTCACTAAATAAATCCCAGAAACTCAAATCTTCTTTACATCTATAGTGTTTAATAATTCACCCAAAGAAAAGACTTGTACTTGTCTGCTGCTAGAGAAATCACTATCATTTCTCCCATTCATTCTTCACATTGATTTCACGTCTCCATTGTTAGCAGTGCCTAGAAATGGACTCTCTCTATAACTCTCTTTGTCAATATGTATTAAATTTTTTTGTAAAAAGTTATTTTTCAAAAAATTTAAGTAGTTTTTCTATACATAATAAAAAAATTTTAAAGACTGACCGTCACTTCTCTCCTCTTTCTGAAATCTACCATTATGTTTAATTTCCCCTCTCTCTCTCTTTATATATATATAAAATTTTAAAATTAAGTGAATATTTGGTAAAATCCTTTTATGCAGCTGTTAGCTTTTGGTTTACAACATCAAACTCATTTGATTAATAATTAGCTATTAGTTGTTAGGTAGCTATTAAATAGTCAAATAATTGTGATTTATAAAAATTATAATTTAAAATTTTTTCGAAACAGTTCATGGTTAAGTAAAAAAATTAAATTATCCTATTAAAAATAATATTTAAATAAAAAAATATATAAATATTTATTCTTAATAGATATTAAATATATTAACAACTAACAATTTATAATAATTTTATCAAACACTTACAGTAATTAGCTATGAGTTAATAATAATCAGTTATGAGTTAACAACTATCAGCTATCAATTACCAGATAACAGCTACTATAAACAGTTGAATAAAATAAAATCAAAATGTGATTTAAATCTTCTTTTCTACAGTATGGTTGCATGTTTTAAAGTAAATAGATTGCAATCAATGATGAAAAAAATTATTTTTAGTGATTTTTATTAAATGCCTCTTGTAATGAGTTCAATTGGTTTTTCTCGTTTTATTTGATTTTGATAGGTATTTCAATATTTATTAAATGATTTTCGAACTTGTGATTTCTACCTCTTAATTTCTGTTGAATTTAAAATATAAATTTATATGTAATTAGGAATATGAATAATTAATTATCATATTATATTAATTCAATTAGTATGAAGGTAATTAAATAATAATAATAATAATAATAATTCATATATATTTATTTTAATTTGGAATAAAAGAAATTTTTTAATCCAATCAAATTAAAAATAAAGTGAACTTTTCATCTTAATTTTATTTTAAAGGTTATTTTTTAGGATAATTTAAAATATTTTTACCTCTTAGGGGCTTTTTGGTTGGCCAACTAAATATTTTTAATTACTGATTACTAATATACGCATCGCCAGTTGGAAAAATTTATATTGTTTGGTTAGCCAATTAAAAATTTCGATTATGGTAAAATTTTTCTTCAATCGACAATCTATAAACTGCTTTTAAGGATTGACGATTTGTCAATCGCACTTTTACACCAATCGTACATTTAATAATCGCTCTATCAAATACTCATTAAAAGATATATATATATATATATATATATATATATTACTAAGTGATTAAGTATATATCATTTCAATTCAATAGTTCTTCTCTTATTTTTAATAATGAGCCAAATTTAATTTATAATACTCAATTGGAACTTGAATTCATAAATAAAATCTATAATAGTTTAAATGTTTAGCACAAATTTAGGTTTATAATGTCTACTACCATATAGTAAAGTAATATATATTGCTATTATTTAAATTAGTTAAAATATATTTTTAAAAGGAAAATTAATTATATTAGTTAATATGAAAACACTCTCTTTCTCCCATATTCAAATAAATTTTATATGATAATTTTATTTTTATATAAATAAAAAAATATACTTTTATTATATCTAATAATTTATTTTTTATAAATTTATCCCATAGTAAGCTTTCGTTGGGCTCGTCGTTCCATGTCTTATTTTTAAGAAAACGACGACTAATCATGTGCACGCTTTGTTAGCATGGTTGAAAGGAGGGATTGTATTGGTTTGATTTAATAAGATTAAAAGATTATTATTAAATTATTATTTTTTAATTTTTTTAAATCAAATTAAATTATTATTATAGTAAAATTATCAATTTAGTTCGATTTAATTATCTTCAGTTTATCGATTTTAAATCATAATTTTTTTTTATAAATTATTATTAGTTTATTATAAATTTCGAAAAAAATCTCAAGAATAAAAAAAGTTGAAAAAAAAATTAATGCATAATGTAAAACTTATTTATTCCATTAATTAATATTCAAAAATTATATTTTTTTTCAAAAATTAGACTATTTTTTATTTATTTTTATGAATGAATTTTTTAAATTTTAAATTAATATTATATTAAAAAAATATATAAAGTATATAAAAGAAAATAAATATATTTAATTATAATAAAATTAAAAATTAATTTATATATAACTTTCATTTAGTTGGATTAAAATTTAAAAATAAAAATTTAAATTATAACTTAAATTAAATATTTATAAATTATCAATTTTAATTTAATTGATTGATTTAATTTTCGGCCTTAGTTACAAGATCAAGCACAATCCCCATCTAAATCTCTAACCAAAAATAAAAGCCCAAGAAAACCATGCACGTGAAGTTTTCAGACAGTCCTATGACAAATGTGAATGTTGGAGACACACCTATTTATTCTTCTTGGAAGCTAGTTTGATTCTTATTTCGAATGATCAACACTTGTATATTAACCAATAAAACGTAATTGACACTTGTCTTAAATCTTTATTAATATTCCCTTTGCGTCAACGATAAATTATATATTATGACTGAAATTCTTAATTAAAATGATAAATTAATTAAATATTTATATATATTTATTTATTTATTTAATTAATTTAAAATAAAATATTAAATTTAATTAATTGTATTAATTTCACCAATTAAAATCTAATATTTGTTTTGATAAATGTGTGCAATATTTTTTCTTCTCTCTAAATTTTATTTATTTATTTATATTTTTTATTTTTAAATAAATTTATATTTCTTTATCTCTTGATAAAAAAAAAAAAGATAAATTTATAAATTTTATATTTTACGATTTTTTTATTAAGGTATAAATTTATATTTTTAGTAAAAATTATAATTTAAAAGTCAAAATAATAAATAAATAAAGTGAAATTTCCTCATACTATATATATAGTTATAATTTATAATACAATATTAAAATAATTAAAAAATTAAATTAATTCACTATACCATAAAAAATTATTTAAAAATAAAAATAAATAAATAAAATTCAAAAGTAAAATTTTTAAATTCAAAATTTAGAAGGAAAAATATTAATTTAAGGGATATGCAATTAATTTCCTACACACATTTATCAATTTCACGAAGGTATCTAATTAATTGGGGCGATTAATACAATTAATTAGGTTAAAGAAAAATAGACATATGTAAATATTCAATTGGTTTGCCACTTCAATTAAAAATTTTAGTTGAAATCACGGTGAGAGTATATAATTTATGCAGTGACCTTCATTTCTCACTATAAATTTGGGAAAGCTAGAGACACTCCTCAGTCTCAAATCATCGTGTGGTTCTTGTTCTTGTCAGTCTCAAATCATCGTGTGGTGTCGTTCTTGTTCTTGCTGAAAATGAAGAAGAAGATTGGGATAATTGGTGCTGGAATCAGTGGCCTAACTGCTTGTAAACATGCAATGGAGAAGGGTTTTACTCCGATAGTATTTGAGGCCAAAAGTGGTATAGGAGGAGTTTGGTCTCAAACAATAGAGTCTACCAAGCTCCAAACACCCAAACATTTGTATCAGTTTTCAGATTTTCCTTGGCCGCCTTCAGTCAAAGAGACTTTTCCTGATAATAATAAGGTGATCGAATATCTTAGAGCCTATGCTATTCACTTTAATATCCTTCCAAGAATAAAATTTAATTCCAGAGTTACTTGCATTGACTATGTTAAACCATCTGATGATGAGGATTTGAATTCTTTGGATTTATGGGGTGGCACTGGAGAAGCCATTTCCCCCACTGGAAAATGGCTTGTCAGCGTGCAGGATGCTAAGGATTCCTCTGCACCAGTTGAGGTAATCAAGCGATTCTTCCTATCTATTTACTTAATATCAAATCCAACGTTAGATTCTAATTCTATTTGTAATAATGTGATTTTTTACATATGTATTCCAGGAGTATGAAGTGGATTTTGTGATCCTTTGCATTGGAAGGTTTAGTGACCTGCCAAATATACCAGATTTTCCAGTAAACAAAGGGCCTGAAGTATTTGGTGGTCAAGTTTTACATTCCATGGATTATGCTGCCATGGATGATGATCGTGCTGCTGAGTTCATAAAAAACAAAAGGGTTACAATCATTGGCGCTAAGAAATCAGCAACTGAACTTGCAACACAAATTGCTGAAAAAAATGGTGTTTATAAATATATAGCATTTTCCATTTTCGAACAAAATTTTGAGGCATATCTTTTGTAACTAATCTCCTTTGTTTCATGTTCTTATTTAGGGGTAGAGCATCCTTGTACAATGCTATTCAGAACGGCCTACTGGATTTTTCCTGAATACTTAATTTGGTTGACTTTCAAAAGATTCAATCGCTTCTCGTTGTTGATGGTTCACAAGCCTGATGAAGGATTCTTCTCATGGATCTTAGCAATCTTACTTTCACCTCTGGTAATCTCTTATCATTATTATCATTATTAGGCAAAGTGTCAGCGTCCAATAATGATAAAATATATAAAAATGACTTATAAATGAAGATAAAATATGTAAATAATATTTAAAAACTAAAGAGTGTTAAATTTAGCATAATTATATAAGTGAATTCCAATATTTATTACTTATAAGCTCATGTGTATCGATGTTTGTATATAAATCCACATATATAAGAGTCATATATCCATGCATGTTGCCGCAAGATTTGTACTCGACGTGGAATTGAGCCTGGTATTCGAGACGGACGTTGCAGGTCCAGTTTCAAAAATATATGACTTAGACTCTAGGCTAGGTAATCGGAGCCGAATCCAGGTTTGGTCCAACCAGTTTCTGGTATATATGTCTATATATATATATATGCACACAATAGAGAAAGTGAAGAATAGGATTTTCAACGTTATATTGACTGAGACATAAGCCTTGTATAAATATACAGCTATAGTAAGACTAGAATAAGAAATACATAGATAAGAAAATACAGCTAGATGGATAAGAATAATCCTATGTACAGATAAGAATAATCTTATATACAGTTAAATATAGCTAAGAATAATTGACAGCTATACAACTAAGATATAGCCGTGGAGTATGGCGTTGATTATGGCTCTCTACACACACACATACACAGTACTTTCACTTGAGTCAATGGATAGTTGTGTACCCTAACTCAAACCCAACTGAAGTTGGTTCGGACTGGATCGGGTTCGACAGCCCACCAGTTCACTAACTTGGCTGCAAATGTACAATTGAATTTACTTCCGCAAATGTCGATTTCAGCTTTGGATATTTTCAAAATCAATTGAATGCTATCTCAAGTGGACACTACAATTGAAGAAATACAATATGGTTCCGCCCCATAGTTTCATGCAACAGATGTCTACATGCTCGCTCTCATCATTGCCCACTAATTTCTATGCCAAAGTCGAAGAAGGAAGCATTAACCTGAAGAAATCACAGAGCTTCAGTTTTTGCAAGGATGGTCTAATTATAGAAGGCGAGGAGAACCCTATTGAAACTGAAATTGTGATCTTTGCAACAGGATACAAAGGTGAAGAAAAGCTGAAGAACATTTTCACATCCAACTATTTTCAGAAATGCATTGCTGAGTTATCAGTTCCTCTGTACAGGTACGTAGTGCGACGAATACTCTATTACTGGAGTATTGGCTCTTATTAGTCCTAATGGTATTATTATGTTGCAGAGAGTGCATTCATCCACGAATTCCACAGCTTGCCATAATTGGATATGTATATAGTTTCTCTGAATTATATGCTGCAGAAATGAGAAGCAAGTGGGTGGCACATTTTCTTGCAAGAAAATTCAAGTTACCAACCATAAGTAAAATGGAATCTCAAATGAAAAAATGGGAAGAATGTAGGGGGTATGCTAACAAGAACACAAGTACGTGTCTGAATTCTTTGTATCAAATCTATTGCTTTGATCAATTATGCAAAGACATGGGATATAATCCAAGAAGGAAAACCTGGATTCTTGCTGAGCTATTTGCTCCTTATTGTCCTGAAGATTACAAATACCTGTATCATCAGTAAAAAAAAAAAAAAAAATGCACTTCAGATGAAAGTACTTGCCTCTCCTTCGTAATGTTGTACTAAACTTTAATGGATACTAGAAATCTACCCTCGTTGTGCTGCACTGCAATTTATTTCTTATTCCATGTATGTAATACTGAACTATATATAATCTTATTAAAGAAATGAGAAATATTTCACTTAATATGAGAATGTCACTGAAACATATGAAATTATATTGAGAACATATAATTAATTATCTGAGATTTATTTTATACATTTGCTGTATATGTTATGGTAAATTGTTTCACAAAATAAATAATATAATAAAAAATTCAAAATTCAAAATTCATTGTGATTCAATGTAAATCTACTCTACAAAATAAATCCACTAATTAATAAATTTAATACATTCACTAATCAAAACACACAAACTGATGCACATCAAGAAGTATTGTGTTTTTTAATTTTTATTTTTTTAATTCTTTTAATTTTTATTTTATTTAATTACTTTTGAGAGGATATTCATTTTTAATTGCCGTTTAAAGCATATTTTTAATTATAATTTATTTTTATATTTATATAAATATGATAATTTATTTCATTTTTAAAATAAATTACCACATTAGACTTTTAAGATTTCTAAAATTTAATTATTTCTTATATATATTCTCAAAGTTTTAAGCTTTAAATCAACTTTCTATTTCATACAAATTATTTTTCTCTTTGATAAATTTTGATATTTTTTTGATATTTTTTTAAATCAATAATCTTTACCACCATAAATGTATTTAATTTAGAATTAATAGATTCTTAAACACTCAAACACTCTTAGCCTAAATTTACACCAAGCATTTACTTCTTAAAATAATATATTCATAAAATCACTTTTCACAATATTATCAAAAAAAGTCTATCTATACAGTTTATGCCACACTACTTAACTCACTAGCTATATTGGCTTCGATTGAGTCTATGCTTCTAATATTAAGGGGGTTTTTGGATAAAAATAAGCGTTTTGTTAAAATAATTAATTTTATTAAAAACGAGCGTTAATCATAAATCTCCTCCCCCATCTTTTAAAATTTACGTTAAATTCTAAAAATAATCTAGTTTCCTTTCTTTACTCAAATATTTTAAAACTATAAAACTTCTTAACTTCCTCCTAAAATACAACTTATAGCGTTTAGCTTCCTATCCAAATACCCTCTAAAACTCTCAACTTTTCTAACAAAATATATATATTAATATATTAATTAAAATATACACCTATAATTTAAATAATTAATTACTTTATTTATCTCTTCAAATAATTATTAATCAATGTGTTAGATCACCGTGAGTTTATCCATAGTCTAATTTGGTGAAATAGGTTTACTAAGAATTTTTCTTTAACGTAAATCCGCAAGCTCAAACCATCTCATGCAACCAATATAAAATAAATATATTTAACGAATTCTTCTGGCTTAAGGAAATCTCTTCATAGCCAAGTACTACTTGTAAAAACAAAAATTAATGAACCAAATCATTGGACCAGAAATTCTTTAAACAATAACATCACATGTTAGCACTAAAAATATTAAAAAATAAATAAATTTTGACATAAACTAAAGTTCTTGATTACGATGGACACATCAATATAATATATTTTTTTTTATTTTGATTATTAAATTTTCACTATTTTTTTATTTTGACCACTAAATTTTTTATTTTTTTACTTAAAAAATTATATTTTTAATTAAATCATTTTCAAAATACAACAAAACACCTATTTAATTTAAGAAAAAAAACACAAATTATATTATTATTAATAATAACTAAAACATAATTAAAATTATATGAATTAAAATATACAAATGATCAATAAATATCTTGCATATACTTGCTTATATAAAAAGCTTCATAATCAAGATTAAAATTACAATGCAAATCAATTAATCAGATTTAAAATATTACCAGATCTTATATTAATTTACAAAATTATAATTGAATTATTTTCAAATTAGAAAAAAAAAATTGAATCTCCACTTTTTTTCTCATAATAAATACACTAAAAGAATTAAGAAAAGATTGCGTTATCGTCAAACATGCGAGGCAACGGCGAGAGTAGCCACAACAACGGCAGACGAGGCAGTGCCGCTAAAAAAAGAGAGGAATCCAACATTGCAAATTCTTGATCTTCCAGAAACAGATCCTCAGATACTTTAAATACATCGTGTGCATATACGATAGCCAATCCAACCATCAAAACGGAGATTAAAAGCAAGCTAACGTTAATAAAAAACACAACAACTATAGTCAAAATGACTAAAACACTTAGGATTTTATAATATAAGAAAAATGGCTCGAGAATAACAAGAAGTTAATCTGACAATTAAAATAGGTAAAAAAAAGATCCACGTATTTAAAAGGCTAAAGAGAACGAGGAAAGAGAAAATGTGAGACAAGATGGTACGGAAGGCGGTTGTAATATTGGAGATTGAGATTGTGATTAAGATTAAGGATCATGATTATGGTAATATTAATATAGACAAATATATATAAGATATTTATTAATTCTCTATGTGTTTTATTAAATATAGTTTTAATTATACTTGAGTTAATATTAATAATAACACAATTTTTTTTTTTAAATTAAATGAGTATTTTGAAAATGATTTAATAAAAAAATATAAATTCTTAGGAAAAAATAAAAAAATGGTAATAATCTAGTGATTAAAATAAAATAAAAAAGTATTATGCTAACATATTCATTTGATTCAACGTATTATGTTGACGTATTAATTTGATTCAACATACTACATTGACGTAACTGTCACGTATTTCGATTTCACAAAAAATTAACAAAATATCATTTGGTGAAATAATTTTCAAAACATAGAAATCAATCGATAACTTTTTTCTGGTTAATAATCATAATAAGAAAAAGTAAAAATTTAGTGATCACTTGTGCTAAGACATTCTCTTTATATTTTTTATATTATTAAAACATATGACATTATTTAATACTAATAAAAATTAAATAGATTAAAAAAATTTTAAAGACATTATTATTATTATATTAGTCAACTTTTAGATAATTTTATTTTTATATCTTTAAATCTTATTATATAAAAAAATCTTCCATTTTCTCTTGATCTATCATTTATTATAATACAATGAAAGCATTTTTTTTATAGTAGGGTTTAAAAATGTAAAAATAAAATTATCCTAAAATTGACTAATATAATAATAATATCATTAAAATTTTTTAATTTATTTAATTTTATTAGTATTAAATTATGTTACATATTTTAATAATATAGAGAAAATAAAAAAAATGTAATATAAAAAAGATTCTTAGCTCTTCTCAATCCAAAATTACCAATTCATAAAATTGCGGTGAAATTATTTGTTAAAGTGTCGAAATTATTAAAAGTGTTATACTAGTAATCATTTAACGAAAATTGTTTAGGTGTATCTAATTCATTACTTTTGATTATGAATTATAAATTATAATCATAAATGTTAAGCTTCATAATATGAATATAATAATTTACTATTTAAATAAAAAAATATTTATTATAATTAATATATTAATATATAAAAATATCATTAATTAATTCATAATTTAACTAAGTGATGGACTAGGTATTTACCGTTTCACCAACATAGACGAAATGGACTAATTTTTGAACAAATTAGCGTGCTGATTAATGAAATTAACATTTCCCATACAAAGAACCCACAAGGCAGCAGCCAAAACAATGTCTTTAATAGTATTAATCTAAAATTGAACTCATCAATACAAATAAGTGCCTTGCCAATTAGACTACCTCATCTTGAAAATATTAATGAATCATTGTCTGATTACCTGTTGAATTTCTTTCTCAATGTTTATTATGTATCAGATACATTGACATTGTAAAATCGTCAAATTTTAAAAAGCAATTTTGACAATTTTCTATTCTAGTAAGCATCAAATTTTATACCGACATATTAACTATCGAATATAATAAAAACTAAAAACAAATAAAAATATTCAACATAATTTTAAACCACCAATAAAACAATAACTCAGTGTTTTCTAAATTTTGAGTAGCCAATTGCATCTTCTTCCTTTCCTTTTTAAGAAAATGTTTGGACGTCCTTAAAATGGATATTAAATGCCGTTTTGAAGTTTAAAAAAAGCTAAATGGAATTTTAGAGTGTTTGACAGATTAATTCAAATCGACATTTTGAAAATTAAAAACAGAAAAAATTTAAACTAGACATACCAGCTTATTTTGAAACGGCGTTTTTAAAACTCTGTTTACCAAAATTCCGTTTACACCCAAATACCTTCTAAAAATTGGTGGAGATCTAACTGATATTTTAATCTAGTGATAAGGTAAAATTATTTTAAAAATAAATGTTATATTCAAATCCCATCGATAAAATTAATGTTTAAAATAATAATTAGTAGAGTTTTCATTTAGGCTTACTCTTGATGCTCCATTTAAATGAAAAAAAAATAATAATAATTCCTTGTGATACATAAATGAAATAACAAATAAATTATGATGAAGTCTATGGAAATTTGTAAAATATACTTGATAGATAACCACCTCAGAGGTTCAGAATGATTTGACGAAAGCTCATTTGATCAAATATTCCAGGAAAATAAAGGTCTGAGATTGATGATTTCAAATCCAAACAAACCACCACAGGTACAAAAACATCTGAGAGATGACTGTTTAATGAAAGAAAGGACTTGTGTTTTGCCAATTCTGAGAGCGAAGGATCAGAACTCTGTTTGCTAATTCATAGAGCAAAAGATAATATATACGGCAAATGTAGATGTGAAAATGGAAAATAATTTGTTTGTGAAAAAGAAATATAAACAACTTGTATCCATTCCAGGTAACAATCTTTGAGTAAATGGCTCAATCCATTCCCTTTGCTTTCATTCCAATAAATAATAATCTATACAATGTATTTTTGGTAACAGAATAAATATTCATAATCTAAATATATCAGCTATTATATGAATAAAGAAAATATATTTACATTTAATACAAGAGCTAATTTAGGAACTAAATGAGGAGCTAAATTGGAAGCAGCCAATAAAGGCAAATCTCAATAATAACTGCCTAAATATAATTTTGATTGATATCTGACTGATTATAAT
>CANXYC010462459.1:0-11777 GCA_948193065.1 Aleurites moluccanus
ACTGAGTATCTTATATACTCACCCTCTCATTGTTTCCTTATTTCAGGAGAGGAGTAGATTGCAGAATCCTATCGTTCATCATCTAGGGATTTCTGCCAGCACTACTGATGTATATATATATTTTGTACTCTGTATTTTAGATGTTCATATCTAGCTGCTCCATGGGGTATGTATGGGTTAGCTAGGACATGAACAGATATATATATATGTTTATGAGGATATATGAGATAGTATTTAAGAATGAACAGTGTTTTATGATTGATGGATATATATATAAATATATATATATATATATATATGCATAGATATGCCATGTGTAACAGATGATGGATAAGTTTTATTCCGCTGTGATAAATATATATGTATATTGTGAATGTGATTGATACTGGGTTCTACGGGTGCTGGTCGCCATTGGCATCTCCCGTGCCCTAGGACCGTCGCGATCCAACTGCGGGAACGGGTCGTGACATCCATCAAGTGAGATTATAATGAAATGAATAAAACTAATTATTATATGATTGAATAATTGAATGGATTATATAAAGATTGCTTATATATCGATCTAAGTATTCTATTAATCATATTGGGTTCTACAAGTATTTGGTAGTCTTGTACCTATACATGCCCAAGGACCATCACACCAATGAAGTTGAGATGTGACATTTTAGATTTGCAATTTATGTTCCTATTGCTCCACCACAATACCACAATGAAATAAGTTGGGTTCTCAAATGAAGATGAAAATAAATCTTTGATGTGAATCTCCCTCAATAATTAAACCATTAGTAAGAGATATATTTATAGCACAATTAATCGATTGTTATTTTGATGAATAAAAAATTCCCAACATCAAAGGGAAAAGAATAAGCAACTGGAGAAAATAGCCACATGGAAAACACCATCATTATCTCAATTTGATTCTCAAATAAGTGTGACAGACGTTCAAAGATAATTTATTTGTAGAAAATAGCAAATCAATTGTCATATGCATTTATAGACCCAAAGAGAAAGACAAAATCATATATATCAGCTGCAAATATTTTTATTCATATTTTGTTTTAGTAAAACAAATAATAATATTTTTTAGTCTAAAAAATACTTAAAGTGCGAAAGACCAATTAGTTATAAAGATAAAAATTCATGAAAAGAAAAGGAGTAAATAATAAGAATGGTCTTATTAAGGAGGCAAAAACTGACATAATATAGAACTTCCTCATAAAATATCAATATTTAAAATTACCAAGAGATCTCAATATATAAATTATGTTAATTTTGGAAAAAAAATGGAACCAACATAAAATAATTGTCGATAATATTTTTTAATATAATGTAGAGCTAATCATTATGAATGTGAGGATCTTAAAACAATATATGTTGAAAAGCATATAGAAATAGAATTGATTGGTCAAAACTGAAAGACGCAATATAAGCATAATTAAACTCATTTGTAAAATGTGAGATTTTTGCACTCAAATGATGAAGACGTGTAGGTATAATACCAATGGGTACAAATGAATATTTGTGTGAAAACGACATATGAAAAATGAAGTTGCAACAAGAATTTTCATAAAGGTATGGCATTGATTATGAAGAGACATTATCCTACAATGGATACAATATTTTTTTGATATCTAATAAGTTTGATAATACATGAAAAATTTGATATGTGTCTAATAGATATAATCACAACCTATTTATATAGCTCGCTTGATATTGATACCAACATGAAAATTTATGAAGGATTTAAATTTCTTAAAGCAAATAATTTCAGCTCTCGGAAAATTTATTCAATTAAATTAAAAAAACTTTATATAAATTAAAACAATATGATTATAAGTGGTATAATCAACTTAGTAAATATTTGTTGAAAGAAAGTTATAAAAATGATCCAATATTCGAATGTATTTTTATAAAGAATCTAGATTTGAGTTTATTATAATTACTATATATGTTGATGATTTGAAAATTATTAGAACTCCCAAAGAGCTTTAAAAGTTGTAGATTATTTAAAAAGAGAATATAAATGAAAGATTGATCTTGGAAAGATAAACTTTTATCTCATATTGCAAATTAAACATTTAGCAAAATTGAGTACCCAATAGTTGTTAGATTATATAGAAAATATTGTTAAAATATTTTATATGGATAAACTACATTCATTGAATATCCAATAATTGTTAAATCACTTGATATGAATATGGATTCATTTCGACTTTGATAAGATAGTGAAGAAATTATTAATCCTGAAGTATCATATCTTAGTGCAATAGGTACACTAATGTACCTTGATGAAAGGCCCATAATGGTTAGAAGAAACTTCATAAAATACTGAAGCTAGCAGGGTTTTGACTTGAGTATGACATAAATCGACCAACCTGCCAACCCCTTAATTGCAAGTCACTTTTAGCTCTGAATGAGAGGGATCTTTCTCACTTTTTTCATTATCCCAACCTTATTTTTTTACCTTAAGGCATAAAGCGCTAGTAGATCAAGCTATAGGTGTATGGACTTGGCTAGTAAAGTACAACACCTAATGTAACATTTTCTGATAATTTGATAATAAGGTAAAATTCTTCTCTAACCCAAATGGTGGTAAACATATCTTTGTCTTTGAGGAACTACTGATTTTTAAACTTATTTTATTAATATGAATCTAGATCACAATTAGTTGGTTATGCAGATGTAAGGATTTTATTTGATATCACAAAGTTTGATCTATATATATTATTTATGTATTGTAATACAGTTATATCTTGACATTTTATAAAATAGACAATAGTTGTTACTTCTTTCAATAATGATGAAATATTAGCAATTCATAAGGCAAAGTCGAGAATGCATATGGTTGAGATCTTTGATTCAATACGTTGGAGAAACATGCAGTCTCTCATTTATTAAAGGTACAACAATATTATTTCAAGATAATGTTGCATGTATTACATAACTTAAAGGATGTTATGTCAAAAGAGATAGAACCACATATATTTCATTAAAGTTTTTTCAAACATATGAACTTCAAGAAAAAGAAGATATAAATATTCATATAGATATTCATCAAATTCAATCCAATGACAATTTAGCATATTTATTTACTAAAGAACTTCCAATAAATACATTTGAGAAATTGGTGACCAAGATTGGCATGTACTGTCTTAAAAACCTTTGAATCGTGGAAAGTCATATTTTTTAAGGATGGCCATAGATTAGGTATGGGCAAATTTTGGCATATCCATATCCTACCCATGATATATTAAGATGGGATGGATTTAAGTGCGTGATAGGACAGATCAGGTCGCAGATATCCACTTATTTTTTAAAAATAAAATATATATATTTATATAAAAATTATATTTTTATAAAAAATATATAATATATTTAAATCTGTATATATATAAAATACATCATTATGAATATTTTACTTAAAAATATAATTATATCATATATATATTTACAGATTGTGATTGGCTTCTTATACCATATATATATATTTACATATGAAATGACAATTAGACTTAGGTTAAACAGGTATCCGATGTGAGATGTCAAAATTACAATCTCTAATGTTTTTATGAAGGGGGAGATTATTTTAATTTGTATTTTCTTTTTCTTTTGAACCTAAATTTCTAAATGAAAATTTACAAAAATAATATACTCTTTTTTCTTCATTAAATTTTTTTTTTCCATAAGAATTTTTTTTTAGTAAAATTTAATGAGACATATTCTTTATAAAATAGACATCCTAAAGAGTATTATGAAATAAATTAATCGACGTCTTAATATAGCCTAATAAAGATAGAAGTCTTTATAAAGATAATAATATATCTCTATCCTTATCTTTATAACATTTATACACATATAAACCGGCGTTACTTTTAATGAATAATACACACAAAAATCGAAGATATATTTCAATGATAATTATTCTTTTTTTTTTTTTCTCTTTGTTTTTCTTCATTTTATAACAATATCATATAAATGCAATATAGAATTACAATTTTCATTTATGAAGTAACATCACGATAAATTTAAATCTCAGCTTAAATAAAATATCAACTTAACCAATAAGTTTTGATTGAACAATATTAAAATTGTTTATGGGGTTGAAAGATTTTGATTTGAGTTCTAATAGTAATCAAATATATATATATATATATATATATATATATATATATATATATATATATTCTAATGCCTCAAGTAATATGAGCCTCTAGTTCGGTTGTTAAAATAGAGATATTCAACTATAAGGATTTACTAAGTAAGAAAGCTAAATCAATATTATCAGTACTATTATACTAACTTAAATAAAACAAAATTTTAATCAAACATATATTACTCAAGTAAGTTTGTTTTTCAACCCATGATGGACAACAAGTAATCTGAGCCATTCCCCATTATTCTTAGTTACCAAAATCAATTCAATAAAGTGGAATTGTTGAAGAAAATTCCAACTAATTATCACTTTCAATTAACGACATAACTAAAATATATGGTATAAGAAGCCAATCACAATCTGTACAAAATAATTTATGGCATAGTGTAAGAAGTAATGTACTAGTTCTATTGGGTTTGACCAAACATAGGCTATAGTCATTTCAACTAGCCAAGAAACCACAACTGGAATTGTCCTTCCAAGAAATTTTGAAGAGCCTTAAAGCAAGTTGTTTCCCCTATCTAATGGAAAAGCTAGCTAATATACTTGTCCCATACAAAAACCAACAAACTTTTGTGACAGCTAATTAATATATACATACTAAAATCATTGTAGCAAGTATTTGTGATTCATATATCCTGAACAGCTATATATGTGTGTGTTTGTTTGTCCATATTCAATCTAGAGTAAATAAGCCTACAACTTTCTTATTCATTTTATTATTTTGTAGAATGGGTTGCCTTGCGATTAAGCTAATAGTACAGTGGTATAGGAGGTCAACGGATTCAAATCTTCGCAAGTTCTCCCTTTGTCGAGAATTACTAATGCACCAAAAAAAGGTTAAAAAAATGAAAAGCCTCCTAGCTAGCACATGAAATTCAACTAAATCTTAATAACAATGTAAAAGAGAGCTCTATTACACAATGTTAGGGAATGAAACATGAAAATCAAATAAAAGAGACTAGCTATCAAGCTAACACAAAAGAAACTTGATATCTTTCCCTTCAAAGACAAGCAAAACACAAAATCACTAATTTGATGCAAGCTAGGGATAGATTGATGATAATTGAAGTGATCAATTATTATTGTTGGATTATGAATATTAATTTGTTTAGTGCACACATAAACAATACTAATAATCCAACATATGCATATGCTTTTACACTATATATGTGTTAAGAGTATCAATAGGTCTAATCAGAAATATTAATTGTGGGTCATCAACACTTAACATGGACACTTAACCTTACACAATTAAGGCAAAACTATAGTCCCTTTTGTCCACTATATACTTGGTTTCACACTACTCTTTCTTGAAAACAGTACAAAAACAGTTTGACAAGAAGGCTTACATGAATTTGAAACACCACCATAAAAATATATTATAATAATAACAATATATATAGATATTCATGCATTATCTTAGTTAATTATAGGATATTATGTCTTTCTTGTATTCTGTAAATTTATTAATTCTTGATATTAATTACCAGCCGAGTCAAGACAAATGTAGAAACCACGGGCATAAATAACATTGTCTTTCTTGACATTTTTTAGTTCTGTCATAATAGAGGCATATTTATAGCCGGCATATATAGGTATACTCCCTTTTTTTTTTTTTTTTTTTTAATCTGTACTTTACATTCATTAAAATATTTATTAATTAAATTTAAAATAATTTATTCAATTTTATATTCTTAATTTTATCTTAAATTAAATTATTATATTATAATTAAATGATATAAAAATAAAATAGAAAGAAAGAATAAATATTATTTTAAAAATTTAAAACAATAATTAAAAATATAAATGAATGAATTTTTATAACGACAGATAAAAAAAATAAAAGGAGTATATGTTAAGAACTCACCAAAAAGCTTTATTAATTAGATGAGCAATAATAAATAAATTAAAAAATTTTAAATAATTTATAGAATAATAAAAGAATTACTGCTATTAATCATTAATTCCATTACTAACTCTAGATAACAAGGAATTAATTAAAGAGAAGAAAAGGAAAAAACTTGAATAAGCTATTGAGTACCAAAAGAATTAATTACCTGAAGGTTCTTGAGTTGCAATTGTGTGAAAACCAAATAAATCCTCCAACAAAACAAAAAAATGCAGTTCTTCAAATTTCTTTCATCGTTGGTGATTGAGTGATTGAAGCTGCAGGATGACCTGATAATGGAACCATATGTTTGTATATATACCTACGCTCAAATGGGTATTTAACCATTTATCTCTCTCTCTCTCTCTCTCTCTCTCTCTCTCTCTCTCTATATATATATATATATATATATCAAATTAGGTTTAGATACATACATATATATGTGTATACCCTTTTTAGCTACAAATACAACTTGCAGACAAAACAGGAAAAAAATTTATCAATTTATATAGATTCATGGATGTATGAACTTAGTTGTATAAATAAATGTCTTATTAACTAAATATAGTTGTAATTAAAAGAAAAAAAAAAACATATAGAAGAAGAGTAATAACTACATCTAGGTTGGAATTGGTTCATTACCAGATCATGCTGGCAGCTTCAACCTCTCAAACCGACATATCAATCAAGAAAATGATCACGTAGATGAATACCCAAATGGATTCGAGTGTCAGGTCAGGTGGAGTTCATCTCATATTTGTTGGAACTAAAAGGAAGAAGAACAAGAAGAGATCTTTATCAAAAGAACAAAAGATTAATTGGACAAAGAAATTAGAAGCACGAGAGCCATGCATGTTTTATGGGTAGAAGAATATAATCCTTATGACTCTCTACTCTCCATTTATAAAAATTTTGCACTCTATCTATAGCTCTCTCTCTACACCTCTCTTCTTCTTCTGTAATTGTCAGTCATAGATCGAGTATTTAATAGTGGGTTTTGGTCCTTCTGTGACAGCTATTGACACTGACCTTTTGCCTCTCTCTCTTTATATAAGGTTAGAATTAATTAGTGATATATTAATTAATTAAAATTTTCTTTTAAAAAAATGAAAAAGGGCGACCATTGAATCGGAAACAACTAAAGAAACTCACAGCTCTTTCTCAACAAAACGATTGATTGTATTTAGGTTAATATTATTCCTCCCATTTCACAATATACATTTTAATTTTAATTTTGATATATTCTAATTTAATTATTTTATTTTTTAATCTAAATTATATTATATTTTAATATATAATAATATTTTTATTAAAAATATATTAAAAATAAAAATAATAATTAATAAATATAAAATATATGAGAATTAAAAAGATAGAGAAAAATTAAAATAATAAATGAATTAAAGTAATAAGTGAATTAAAAAGTTTAAAATAAATAAAAGATTTTTAATAATTATTTATAATTAGAAAGTTTATTATGTAACGGATGGAGTATTATTTTTATTTTTATTGAATTTTAAATTTGAGATTTTAAACGATATAAAAAAAATATGATTATATTTCGGTTAATGTTAGTATACTTTTTATTTTAATAAAAAAAAGTTTTAATAACAATTTTATTTTAATAAAAATTTTAATTTAAAATAATTCAAATTTAAAAATATTTCAATATGTTAAATTAAAAACTGATTAATGTATTAGTACTATTTCAGGTGAAAGAAATTGTTGTCTTTTAATGTCAAACCTAAAAAAAAGTAGTTAGGATGACAACCAACAGAACTAACATGCAAGTTTAATTTATTTAATTAATTAATTGATAAACTTTACTGAAAGGAAACATGTGCTTTTGTTGATTTTAATTCATAACAGTGGTTTCTCATCACCTGGCTGCTCAATAAATTTGATAAATCTAGCTAGCTAATTAATTAGTTGAACAGTTAATTATAAATAAATTTGGGTTAGGATGAGCTAATTATAATTAATTTGTGATATAATAATGAATAATTGATAGTGCAAATTAATAATTTTTATAAACTTTAAACCTTTCATTTTTCCCTAATAAAAGAAAGAAATGATATCATATTGTAGCAGTAACAATATTTATACAAGATATAGGTTAGTAATTGTATCCTTTTTTTTTTATCCTTTTGATTTTGTAATCAATTAAGTTGGGTTAGAGTCTATTTTGATGCATTATACAGGTTCATATATAATTATATATGATTAAAAGTAATCCATTTTCAAAACTAATGAATTCACAATAAAAGAAAACCTTAAATCATGTTTTCTTTGTCAAAGATTATATGAAACTGTTTGATATTACTGTTGCTAATGGCAATTTTTGAATTAAAACTTAAAAATACTTTAGATAATAAACAATACATTTTGCACTTTGATTTTTATGATAAAAAAAAATTAATTTTAGAAATTCATATTTGAACTTTTTGCAAATTTAGTTATTGAATTAGATGGATCTATCACATCCCAACTTATGGGTTATGGCTATTTTAAAATACAGGTAAATTTAAAATTACCAATAATTTGCAAAACTATGAATTTCAAATATAAATCAAAGTCCAACATGATAACGGTAAAATCTAAACCTATCTCTCAAGATCATAACCTGCAAAACACAATATTTTTATAACCATAATTCATTTTGATAATCATACAACATCATAATCCTTTAAATGAATCACTAAGGACATCCAATAGCCTCTAAGACATTAACATGCATCATAATGACCATAATATCATATATCATATTTAATGAATAAATAAGTTACCATATTACAAGAAATTTTATATACAATATCCAAAATAATAAAATCCTCAAAGACAACTATGAAGCATCTAAACAACTATTACTTCAAATTCAAAATTATACATGGATATCCAAAATTCCATGCTAGAGAAAAAATGGTAAGAAACCTAAGTTTTCCACTAAATCTGCTGCCTGAAAAACATTAAATGATAAAGGGTGAGTAAATTCAATTAGTAGAGAATATAATACCATACCTTTGAGAGATTGATTTTATAGGATTATTTCTCATAAAAAGTTATGATCGCTTAACATTCATATATTTTTTTTATAATTAGATTACATAATAGAGATAGCATAATAATGAAATGAGGCATTTTAGTAACATTGAATTATAAGGATATCATATGTTTAATAAGGCATTCATCATAACAAATTGACATAAATCCATAATATAACATCATAATCATCATCATCGTAATCAGAAACCAGATAAACAGAGATAATATCAAAGGCATATTAACATAATCTCATTTTGACGCAAGACTTATCTAGTCCTACTTCTAGAGTAAAGTATTCCCCAAGATAAAGCCATATAATATACCTTATTCGAGGGTTACTATATGCATATAGTTTGATGATGTCTCAAATCCAACATATGAAAATTTATGTCATTTGTTACAGACTTACATAGAGAAAGTCTATGAAGTCAACAAACTATTATAATAACATTATTAAGACATAAGCAATAAGACTTAAAGGATATAATCAGAATTTATATCATGAACATTAAGGCTTTATAGGAAAAAACTTTGGAAAGTATGAAATATTTTAATGAATGGCCTCAAAAATAAATGGGCAAACATAATAGGATATTTTCCTATCATCTCCAACAAAAAAAAGCAAAATAGTCTCTTCTTAAACTATCATCAAGAGGAAGGCCTGATGTCGCCTACTTCTTCTTTGTGAGTTATAAGAATTCAAAATAAAATAACCACAACTTCATAATATATTCAAGGAAATATCATGAAATTTAACTCTTATAATCTTTACTTAGATCCCTTAATGATCCTAACCTTACCCATATCATGAGACTCGCTTAACCTTAACTCTATTCATACATACTTAGTCTTAATTTAACACGTACCCAAATTAAACTTAACTAATATCATTCACTCACAAGCCATATGAATATCAAACAAAATTCTTTAAGTGCAAACATGACCTTATCTCTCTCGGTTAATATATAAGTATAGAAAATCACTTCCAATATTTATGCATGATTAATAATTATCATAAACAACCTAATTTAACTTAAATTTAATTTAAATAGCCAAAAACCTTTTTGTACCCTTAAAGATCCAAAATTAGGGTTTCATGTACTTCATGAAATCATAGTTCACTATCATGTATACCAGCTTATTTTAATACATAAGCATCTTTATTAACTTTTATTTAACTCAATTTCACCTTATAGTTATCATCCAAACATAATATCAAAATTAGAGTGTACAAATCCTATGAAGATTCAAGCTAAATTCTTATGATTCTAGACTTCTTAGAATCCAAATAGATGGTTTTTAATCTCAATTTAATTATTAAATAATGAATCATAGGAGGTAGAGAGCAGTTCCACTATTCACCCAAAATCATTTATCTATTTTACCATTTAAACCAACCACCAAATCATGTAATTAATACTCTTAAATGATCACCTAAGACTCTTAAACAACTCCCATAAAGACATGTTGGACTTAAACAAGCATAAAAGAAAGAGAGAGAGAGAGAGAGAGAGAGAGAGAGAGAGAGAGAGAGAGAGAGAGAGAGAGAGTTACCTTTGTAATGCCCATGACTTTCTGAATATGTTTAATATAAGGATGATCTTAGAAAGGACCCTTAGGCTATGGCTTCAACTTTTATATATTCGTGTATGTGTTTTCATGCATCATTGCACCTATGTTTTTCATGCAATTGTAAATTAAGTCATATGATATATGCATTTGTTTTATTGATCTAAACTAAGTTTAAAACTTAGAATGTATGAACTTAGATAATTGTATGTGTGATATGTACTAAGTTAATGTTAATATACCCATATGATGTTATTTATGTAACCTTGTGTTTAAATGGTGAATATCATAAGTGATTGATGTGATTCTCATATATAGGGGGTATTTAAGCTTGAAATGAATCTTGAAATTCTTGAATGTCATGATTTATAGACATGATCTAAATTGTAATTTGATGGACTTGATTTTTGTGATTAAAACTCTTAGATTGAGAACTTATTGATGGTAACGGGTGTTACAGTCAATTTTACTTCTGCATGAAATTCTAAAATTTAACAATCCTTTGTAACAAGTGTGAAGACATGAGTAATGCTTGTAAATAACCTGTAACGAGTGTTCCCTTTATGGTAATGGACATAAAATTTATTTATGTCTGAATTTTCCAAAATTTGATTTTAAAGTATAACGAGTGTTACCCATCTGAAATGCTCGTGAAGAAGAGCATGTCACGACCCAGTTTCCCGGACCGCGACTGTCCTAGGGTACGGGAATTACCAATGGCGACCGGCACCCGTAGAACCCAATATCATTACACAATCTATCAACCTCAACATAAATATAATCATTTAATATAATTATCATCCATTAAATTATCCTGTTATTCATTCTGCAGCTGGCTGTATCATTCACCTATCTCATCATAAATCATCATATAACTCAAAATATAATTATCAATGTATATTAAGTAATATAAATCTCCTAACTAACCCATACATATGTCACAACCTATCTCGGAAGTCGTGACGGTCCTATGGTACGGGGGATGCATAAGCGACCAGTACCGCGTAGAACCCAAATGACAACCTAAATGACATGCAACAATCAAATATAACCCAATTAATTATGAAAATGCTGAAGAAAATTCGACAGCATTTCCCCTAAAATAGGACTATGCCTAAGAAA
>CANXYC010462728.1:0-17339 GCA_948193065.1 Aleurites moluccanus
TATATTGGTCGCAAGACCATCATTATGCAACAATAAATTCAATTCGGTTCACAAGCAAGGATATATGAACTTGATCCAAGAATGTTGATCAAGCCATTCACAATATATAGTTTATGAACATTTATGTACAATAGGATAACAAAAGCAATTAAATAATTGGTTGTATTACTTTCAAAGAATGGAAATCAAACAAAGTGTTCATACTTACCTCTTGCACAATTCCTTTATATTTTTCCTTAGCAAATTGCTCACTTAATTTCCCTCAATCAAATTCTGAATTCTCCTCCTAAGAAAATCCCAAGTACACGAAAATTAGGGTTCTCCAAATTAATGGTATTCCATATGATTTTCATTAATTAATTATCTTAGAATCTCTATTCTTAATTCCCCACAATATCCCATTAATTCTCTTAAAGAAAAACTGCATTAAATTCCACATTAAATTCGGAGTTACTGTTCACAGCAGTTTAATCTCCAAAAATTTTCCCACATTAATTACCATTAATTTCTTCAAATCACTAGCAATAAATTCTGTATACCGCGAATTAATTATCCTAACCCATAGACTTAGATAAATCCAAAGAAAATAGCTTAGGAAGAAAATTTACCTTATTTCCTTCAAACTGAGTTTTCTGCAAAACTCTGCTCAAATTGATGATTTTGCCTTAAGATCAGACTAATCTGAAAGTCTATTTCATTAATCAAAGCCTTAATGCCTTAGAATAAACATGGAACAAATTGGAGAAGACGACTGAAATTTGCTAAAGAAAGAAGGAAGAAAAATCGTGAAAATCGCTGGCTGGGTTACTGGGGTTAAATAGACCTCTGCCCAGAAACACGCTGACCAGCTCGCCTCGCAAGACCTACCTCGGCAAGGCCACCTTGCCTAATAAGCTCGTCATGCCCACTTCGCATTCCCAGCTCGCACTTGCCAGCTCGCCATCTTTGATCCAGCATCGCTGCCTCGCACATTCCAGCTCGCACTTGCTAACTCACGCATGCTGCCTCGCCAAACTCTCCTCGCGACTTGTCCTCGCATATGCCACCTCGGCGATGTGCCTTCACCTCTTTGCTTCTTCGCGAACTGCCACCTCGCATATCTCTCTTCGCACAATGCCTCCTCGCATAGTGCCTCTTCGCCAACTGCTCTTCGCCTTAGCTCTTCGCCAAAGCTCCTCGCCAAACCTCTTAGCCAAAGCTCCTCGCTGAACCTCTTCGCCATAATGCCGCCTCGCACTGCCAGCTCGCGAAATGCCTTCTCGCTTAAGGCTGGCTCTCCATAACCAAATAATTCCAAGTTAACTCTTGCCTGAACATCCCACCTTAAGCCAGCTCGCGATTGAGCTATAAAAGTCCAAACTCATCAATTCTTCTTGCCACTTAAAATCAACAGACAAAAACACAACATATCCAAATTTCACATCAACTAATCAATATACAGATAGTAGTGACTCTCCAAAAGTCACCCAGATTCCTGCATAAAAATCTAACCGAGCAACCCTGATACAATATACTCTCCACTGAAATCCACTTACCCAAAATTTTTAAAATTTTACAGACATCATCTCAACATACACAGAAACATATTTCATGTTACAACTTCAATAAATTCTGTCTCAGTTATTCCCAGAAATTCCAAACATGCACTGCTTCCCTGCAGGAATTCTCATCCAAACCAGCCTTGCTCAAATAGACACAACTCACCACATACTCAGAATTTTACCAAGCCATTTTACAGAATTATAGATAAGACATAAATTAACAACTTTCATATTTTACACTTTACTCAATTATGTCTTTAAGAGCAAGTAATGGTCAACACTGAATTCTACTGCGGTTTAAAACAAAAGTTTCTGAAATTTTTGCAAACTTCTCATTTAAATTTAAAATTCTCCAAACAATTAAAATCAACAAATACACTTCAAAATGACAGATATTACAGAAAATATATGTCATAATTGTTATGATCCTGTGGTATTGTTAATACAGTTAATTGAGAATATATGACAGGTTGTGATTGATAATGAATAAATAGAGATTGTATACATGCATATTGTATTGATAGGATTGATATGGTTGATATTGGGTTCTACGGGTGCCGGTCGTCATTAGCATCCCCTGTGCCCTAGGACCGTCGCGGCTCACGAGAGTGGGTCGTGACACTTAAAAATACAGATGGAACGAATTTAGGGTTTGGTGGTTGAGAAATAAAAAAGAGAGAGAAAATAGTTTAATTTTCAGATGGTTGACAAATGAACATATATATATATATATATATATATATATATATATATATAACCCAATGTTTTAGGCCCATGAAAGAAGGACTCACTTCCATGAAGGTCGACCTTTCACACCCGTGAAGATGATCTCTACACCCATGAAAGCAATATGATGAAAATTCGAAATTCAAACAAAAACTTTATGTACGCCCATGAAGACTGACGTCCGTCCGTGAAAATAAGTTATGAGGCATTCTCAAACTTCTCTCCAACCTAACTTAACCAAAACTCTACCAAACACAACCTAATATATAAAAACTCTCTCTAAAAGTCATTTATAACAAATATAACACACTCTATCAGATAATACTCACAGAAAAAAAAAAAAAAAAAAAAAAAAAAGCAGAATAGAGCAAAGAATCAGAATCTATCACAACACAAACAAATTAATTCAGAAATAACCAAATAGAACACAAAACATAAGCAATACAAATAGAGGGTATTATAACATCAACCCATTTGAAGTATTAGACAAAGTCAACAACATGTCTTATCGGTTAGCACTTTTACCTAATTTGGGTCATGTACATCTCGTCTTCCATGTATCGATGCTACATTAATATATGTCAGATCCATCGCATATTCTCCAACCACAAGCTGTTGAGATAAATGAAGACTTGACTTATGAAGAGCCACCGATTAATATCATCGATCGACATGTTAGGCAGTTGCGAAATAAAAAAATTACAAAGGTTAAAGTTTTATGGAAGAATCACTCAATAGAAGATGTAAGAGGGAAAGTGAACATGATATACAAACTAAATATCCACAATTGTTCCATGAGTGAGGTATGTATAGTTAAAATTCGAGAACAAATTTTATTAAAGGAGGGTAGAGTGTAAAACCCTAGAAAATTTTATAATTACATGTAGAACCATAATATATTCATCAATAGGAAAATTATTTTTATTTAAGTATATAAGTTGTATATGTGTAATTAAAACATTAAAACTTCAACTAGGAGTTCTTAACACTTTGTTAAAAATAGAATTACATGGATATACCATTGAAATCCTAATTAAAAGTAAAATGGAAAATATGTAAACTATTAGTGTTAGAAATCAAAGTAGGGCAAAAGTGTAAATATTAAAAGATTTGGTTTAAATTTCTAAATAGCTAAAAATAGAGGGGGTCAATATGAAATTTTCAAAAACTTTAAGATTTTTGTAAATAGCAAAGTTGAACAAAAATTCTTCCATTTTATCTAGTTTGGTCAAACCTACCTCTTCCTTTCTTCTTTATTTTCTTTCAACCTTTCAACCAAAATTCCATGCTTTAACAAACCCTAAATTAAATCCTACAAATCTGTCTTGAGTTTTCAAGTTAACCTAACCAACTAACACTTAAATTAAACTTGAAACTTAAAGGAGGTTTGGATTTCATAAAAAGGGAAAAATTTAAGGTTTGCATCAAAGTTGAAGATAAATTGCCTAACTTAATTTCTTTTCACTTCTTATGAGATAAGTATTGGTAATTGTTACAAATTTTATATAATTGAAGTATATATATATCTATAGGAAGAATTGGAACTTAGGGTTAGTTTATGTTAAACCCTAATTTGAGAATTAGATATGTTTAATTTAATTTGAACTTAGAATTAAGTTATTCATGTTAAATGAAGTCTAAAACATGTAAATTTGATTAAGTAGCACAAAAGGAGCATGAAAAAAGATAGAAGAGATGATGAAGGACATTTTTGCTTACTTTGAGAATTTAAGTTTAAATTGAGTTTTTGGTTAAACTAGCAATCAAGGTGAGTTATATACATATTATTATGCATTGAAATAACCATATTTTGAATTATGATAATTTCCCCCTCATTTCTTTGGTATGGCCAAATGGCCCATTCTTTCCTTTCCTTTGATTTTCTTGTTTTAGCAGAACCATATTGATCATTTTTTTTTCCTTGAATTTTGCTTGAGATTACATACTTATGATGTTAATTGGAATGGGTTCTTATTGTTTGTTGAATTGGCTAACTAGGTCAAATCAAAGAATGTTACCATTTTATTGAATAAATATTGCACACCAAGGTTTCAATAAAATGTCTCAATGAACTTTACTTCATGCCCATCAAGTGTTCAATGAAATGCCTATAAGAACTTTTCGCAACAACATTGCTTACCACCTACCCTAGCCTTGGTTGAATGCCAATGTCATGTTTCCTTGTTGCTTTTATTACTTGTTTACCTCTAAATTGTTGTTTAATGATTCCAAGTGTTACCATATATTTATTGTTGATTATTGATTGATACTTGATATCTTTTTTACATTGATACCATGCTTGATGACTTGATGAGTATTGAACTCTTATATACCAAATTCCTAATATCATGACATAGCTAGCTACCTATCGGTGGGGTAGTAAGGAAGAACCATTGGCATTGTGAATAATGAATAGATAGTGACCTATGCTAGGAAGGAGTAATGTCCTAACTATAAAGTTTAATCAGCTTTAAATTATAGATTGTTTTTAAGCTACTAATATGTAGCTAATGGTCTTATATAACAAGTTACTATGAGTTACATTAACCCTATTTTCTATCATGCTTCATGATTACTTGATTTTATGTGCTATCGATACCTTATGACTAATCTTTATATGATCTATGATTACCTATATTACTTGTTCTATTTATTGACTATCTTGAGTACTTTATTTGATATTCTTATGCCTTGATTATACCATAAGCATTTTGTGGGCTAACTGTTTTACTACCTAGCCAAATATGTGTAATAGCATGTTACTGAGTATTATTACTCATTCTTTTAGTGGTATAATATTTTTCAGTTTCAAGCTGATTATAGAAGTGGTTTCAAAGGTTTCCTCCTTCAGCTATTGGAACCAATCTTTTATCATGTAAAGTCCTGTTTCTAAGTAATATACTTTGTTACTTTAGATGTTTTATAGTATGTAGAAGTGGAACTAAAAAGAATATAAATTAATATGTAACTAATATTAGCATTACTAAACTAAAATATTATACTTAATATGAGTTTATGATGTTGCTGAATGATAAATGATGAGAATGTGGATGATGATATGGAATTAATGTTGATTTTGGCAATTAACCAGAATTGAAAATACAAACTAGAAACAATCACCAAGTTATTCAGAACCAAGTAAAATATAAAATAATATTGAAACAACTTATTTGATTAGCTAAGGCGTGAGATATCAATGTCCTTAAGGAATATTTCGGCCCCTCAATAGGTTACTGATGCTCACAGGTCCCAACCGAAATCACCTCCAGGATTCAATAGCTATAGCTTCCTTGATTCAAGGACAAGAACAAAGAAACTCTAGGAACAACTATAAAACTATTTTGATTAGACTAGAAAGACTTTGTGTTTTGTCTCTCTATATAAAAGACTTCTCCTTACTATAATATATAGGAGAAAGGAACCAATATTCACAAATAAAATTTTAATGTCATAATTGGGTGAATTAAAGAAAAAACTGTCATAACCATTAGTAAAAAGATTTGTCAGTTTAGGAAAATTAAATAAGTTTTGAGTCTGTTATAGTTGGGTAAATTTAAAAGAAATAAAAAAAAAAAAAAGTGTTTTGGTTTTACACGTGAACACCGCACCGCACCAAGCTAAGTCGAGCCTAGCGGCGCGTGCGCGTGTGATATAAGGTGTGCACCCACTCATGCCACATGCATAGTATGGTCCACTCAGAAGTCCTTATTGACTATAAAGTATAATAATCAATATATACTCTTATAAAAGTTTGTAATATTTCAATGTAAGATAGAATAGAATGTCTTTTGTTATACCCACTTATATATTATATATACAGCAATCCCCCACATATATCAAAAGATAGATTAAAAACAATGAGCGATCAAAAGGAAATGAAAGTGTCTGATCAAAATCAAAGAAACTCTGACGCATAAGCATTGGTGTATTTTGGACTATGAACCAATGCATAGAGTAGATATAACTTGAATCATGAGTCTTTGGTAAAACATAAATTTTCTATGAACCTCCACCCTTTAATGTGAAATAGAAGTACATATCACTCACATCACAGTTTCACGTATAAGCTGTTCAATGCGATTTGGCACATTTTGGTCGTGTGCCGATATTTGGAACTTATTAGTGCTTTAGAGATACCTGCCTAGTTCTCATAGGGCCGGACCCACCCCACATTCACTTAGTTGCCTCCATCAAGAGTATTCTATAGTCATGTACACCACCCAATCTGGGCTATGGATAAGCATTAAAAGTCACATATAAACTTAACCTCATCATAGCAGAACTACTCAACCTCATCGTTGTATCAGTACACTACCCTACACCATAGAAATGGACTCATATATATAAAGTGGGTAGCGCCTCGAGACCGTCCAATGACTTGTTATTACCCATATGAACCTACTTCATAGGATCACCAATTACATAGGTTAGGTTGCCATCATTTCGATTTATGTCGTAGGCAGAAGTCCCATCCCCTTCGATGTACTTTCTATTAGCACTCTGCTAAGTGGTTTGGTCAGCGGATCCACAAGATTAAGCTTTGACCTTACAAAATCAAGAGATATAATCCCATCAAATAATAACTATCTCACAATATTATATATTAGGAGTATATGTCTACTCTTGCCATTATAAATCTGATTCTCGGCTCTCCCAATGGCAGCATGGCAATCACAATGCATAGACACATATGTAACTGGTCTTGTCTATAAGGGAATATCTCCCAAAAGATTTTTGAGCCACTCTACTTCAGAACCTGTCTTCTCTAAGGCAATAAATTCAGACTCCATAGTGGAACGTGCTGCACAAGTTTGTTTTGAGGATTTCCATAAAATCGCTCCTCCTCCTAAAGTAAACACATATCCATTAATGGATTTGGTCTCATCAAAATCTGAGATCCAATTTGCATCTGTATACCCTTCTAAGACTGCAGGTGTGCCTGGATAATGTAATCCTAAGTTCATAGTACCTCTCAGATATCTAAGAACTCTAGTTAAGGCAGTCCAATAATTTCTATTAGGATTTTAGGTATGCCTACTAAGTCTGTTTACAGCATAAGCAATATCTAGTCTACTATAATTCATCAAATACATTAAAATCCCTATAATTTATGTATACTCAATTTGTCCTATACTAGGACCATTATTCTTTGCAAGATGTAAAGAGGAGTCATAAGGTGTATTCAAAGGGCTAGTCTCAAAATGTCCAAACTTTTTAAGAATCTTCTCTACAAAATGTTCTTGGTAATTACATAACCATTTTGAACTCTCTTTAATTTTATTCCTAATATCACATCTACAACACCCATATCCTTCATATCAAAATTAGTAGATAACATTTCCTTAGTTTCTGATATCACATCAAGACTAATCCCAAAAATTAGTAAGTCATCAACATATAAACATACTATTACTCCATACTCATTATTTTCAAACTTAGTGTATACACACTTATCTACATCATTCACTGAGTATCCTCTAGAAATCATTACTTTATCAAATTTTTCATTCCATTGTTTTGGTGTTTGTTTGAGACCACAAAAAGACTTAACTAACTTATACACTTTATTTTGGTTTCCAGGTGATACAAAACCCCTAGGGTTAATCCATATAGATTTTTTCCTCTATATCACCATTTAGAAATGTCTTTTTCATATCCATTTGATATATTGTCAAATTAAATATAGTAGCATATGCTATCAAAGTCCTAATTGATGCTATTTTGGCAAAAGGAGAATAAGTCTCAAAATATATAAGTCTTTCTTTTGTTTGTACCCCTTGGCAACTAGTCTAGCTTTAAATTTATCTATTGAACCATCAGGTTTCAATTTTTTTTTAAAAATCCATTTGCACCCTATTGGTTTTATTCCAGGAGGTAAATCAACTAATTCTCAAGTATGGTTACCCATAATGGATTCTATTTCACTATTAATAGCTTCCTTCTAGAAATGTGCATATAGAGAGGTTACTGCCTCATTATATGTTATAGGATCATTATCTAATAGGTATACAAAAAAATCATCTCCAAAATCCTTTCTTTCCTAGCACGAGAGCTTCTCCTAGGTTCAATTTCAGTTTCTAGGTTAATCTCCTTATTTGACTCATTAACAATTGTGGAAATAGATTTATCAATTTTAGTCTTAAATGAAAAAATATTTTTAAAAAAATTTATATTTTTGGTTTCAATTATTGTGTTAGCATCTAGCACATAACTTCTTAAAACAAGAAATCTATAAGTAGCACTATGGTTCGCATAACCAACCAACACACAATTAGCAGTTTTTGAGCCCATTTTTCTCTTTTTAGGTTCAATTAAAAGAGCCTTCACAAGGCACCCCCACACTTTGAGGTATTTAAATTAGGCACATGTTTTTCCAAAACTCATAAGGTGTTTTATTAGTTTTCTTAAATATTATCTTATTTTAGAGATGACAAGCTATTAAGATAGCTTCCCCCCATAAGTTGAGAGGTGCGCTAGAATTCAAGAGTATTGCATTACACATTTCTCTTAGGATTCTATTTTTTCATTTAGTTACTCCATTTGACTCAAGTGAGTAAGGAAGAGTTACTTCATGAATTATTCCTTTATCCTTGCAATATTTACTAAGACTAGTTGACTCATATTCACCTCCTCTATCAGATCTACGTCTTTTAATTTTTTTTCTCAAGTTTATTTTCTACTTCTGCTTTATAGATTAAAAATTTATCTTCCATTTCATTCAAGGTTACAAAATACCTTTTACCTCTTCTTGATATATTTTGAGACATGTCAGCTAAGTCAGAATGAATTAAACTAAGTAATTCAGATTCCCTATGTTGAACTGTTTTACAAGGTTTCTTGGTAGCTGTAATAACTCTAATTAAAAATTTAAAACGATTAAAGGTAGTTACAAGAAACGAGCGTCGGTAGTCGATTTTTTTTCATAGATTTTAGAAGGTGAATTACTTAGAATTAAGTATGGTTAACCTAAGTTTGATAGATTAGTACCATGGAAAAAATAATTAGAAGATTACATGGAATTAGAAAGAGTATTAATTAATTAAAGCAATTAAAAGACTTAAAAGGAAAACTTAGAAAATCTAGGTTTGAACACCCTTCAGTATTCGATTTCTAATAAATTCTAAAGTAATATTTTGTTTAATTTTTCTCCACATACCTAAATTTGATGAATAATGGATGAGTTAAAAATAGAACTGAGTGAAATTGATAAAATTTAAATGCTTAAATAGAGAAGTAAAATAGATAGAAGAATAAGAAGAGGAAAATGACAATTTTATAAATTTTGAGAAATTGGTCAAAATTTGACCAATAATTAAAATATTTAAAAAATAAATAAATAATGATGAAATGGACTAGGTGAATGGACAAATGGAGGGATCTCTACCAAATTAATTTGTTTTATTTCATCTAAAATAATAAAGACACAATCAAAGCTAAATTAATTTTCTTTTCATTTTTTGTTCAAATTTTCCTTTCCTAAATTCTAATAGGTTATTAATCATTATAAATAAACAATTAGATAAAATCATCACCATCTTCTTCTTCCTCTTCCCTTGGCTGAAAATTCCTCTATAAAATTCTCCAAAATTTTATTTCACCTCACTCACTCAAACCATTCTCCATATTCATCAATTTTCATACCTCCATCTCTAAAGCTCATTTTCTTCACTAAATTTGTAGATAGTTAAAAGAAATTTTTCAAAGGGTTTCAAGAGGTAAAATATTTAACTTGTTTTATAATATGATTTAATGAGTTTTAATATTAATTTAGAGATTTAATTAGTAAAAGAAAGTAGGATTAGTAATAAATCTTTGAAAATTTAGAATTTCCTATGACTTGATAGAATATTGAAGCCGAGTTTTTATATCCTTAAAGTTAGAATTTAAAGATTTTTAAAACATAAAAATTGTAAATTTATATGTCTATATTAATTTTATTTTAGGAAGTTTTATCAAATTCTTACTGTGTTGAGAGATATAGACCATTGAGTATGGATGACTCAGATTAGAGTTTGAGCTGAGAGATCCTACTGAATTTTATAATTTTAAGGATATTAAATTCTAATTCAGGAAAAACTCAAAACATAAAAAATATTTTTCCGTGTCTTAAATAAAATTTTGTGAAAACAGAACTGCATTTTAATAACTACATAATGAGTTACAAGTGAAACAGTAGAGATTACTCGCATAGGAATTGCAGGGTAGATTGCAGGATACAGGACTGAATTTGAAATGCCACTATAAATTGTATAGAATATAGAAAAATCTGATTTTTGGATATATTAGAGCCTGAGATGTCTAGTTTAATTAGAAAAAAAAATTAGAGAAATTGGATAAGTATAGAGGGAGATATAACTAAGAGAATTAAGGCTGCCAGTAGGATGAAAGTTGAAAATAACCCTAAGAATTGGAAATTAAAGAAATTGATTAATTAGAGTTTTAATTAATTAAGTTATAATAAAATTGATACTAAATTATATTTAATTGAATGTGTAGCATCTAAAGGGGATGATAAAGAGGTTCATGATCACCTCTTTTGTCTTTGTTGAGTAGAGAAGGAAGATCAATTTTGGATTTTTGCTTTTAGAGATGAGTAATATACATACTATTTTGTTTGGCATTGCTTTTAAATTAAATTATTGAAATTGCTATGAAATTTTATTGTTGGCCAAAAATATCAATTGAATGATCTATGATTAATTTCATACCCTTTATAATCCCAAATGATTCCTTTTAAATGAATTTGCATAATTGACCTGATGTTTCATATATTGAACCCTTGGAAGTGCTTAAGTTATTTTTGATACCTAATGATTAAGCACTACATATATGGTATTAATGAAATTACAAAAGTTTTAATGACATTGTGTACAGTGGTTTAATAATTCTAGCTAGGAGGGGGTTAAAGTCCTAGCCATGCGGTCTGATCAACCATATGAGTAAATAGCATACTACCAAATTGTAGCCTCTGCTTAAATGATCAATAATGATTCTGTTATTTTATGATATGATATGCTATGAATTCTTGACGCCAATGTAGAACCGAACCCATATGTTAAATGACTTCAATTTTATGAATCTTTAACTGATTAATGATCCAATTATTATTGTACATTTTATGCTATCATTATCCTCTTTGTAAGTAACTCCCTCACCTAGCCTCATAAGTAAGATAATATGTGTATTATTCACTAAGATTAAATTCTCAGCTCTCATGGTTTAATGTTTTCAAGTCCGTAGTAGATAGTGGTGGTTTCAGCCCATCTTTACCATCCAAGTTTAGAACCGATAGTATCTATGTAACTACCTCTACTATGAAGAATTTGTATTTTTTTTTTTTTTTGTCTATAGTTGCTCCATGATTATGACGGTAATGTGGGATATGTATAACTACTGTGTTTACAACTCAGTTAATATTAGTATGAAGTATCTGAACCTTAATTAAATTAATGCATAATTAATTGATACTGATATGGTAATTGAAGTAGGAAATTATAATAAGAAAAATGGAAGTCGAGGGTATAAGGTGGAATTTTAGAAGTGTTAGTTTCCTTACAGGTTGTGTAAATTTGTATAAATTAAATAAGTCGATAACTTGGAATGTTATGTTTACAAAGAAAACTCTGATGAATTTTCTTTATAAAAATTGCATAAATAATTTATAGGTCAATAATTTATAAGTTATGATGGTTTCTATGGGAATCGGTAACCTTAAGCTAACCCTTTCCCTAAGATCATCATATCCCGAAGTGGGGATGTGACAGTAGTTTTTGCTTCTAAGCAAATTTCATATTTTCCAGGATTTGTAATTTTTATATCTTTTAAAATTCTCAAATTATTCATAAGGTTGATATAAGAGAAATTAACATGTCCTAATCTAGCATGTCATAAATCATCACAATCAATCAAGTAAGCAGAAGATAATGCAATATTATTATTAGAAATAGAATCAAGTATATTCAAGTAAAGCAATCCATGATCAGCATAACTTTTCCTCATAAAGTTCCCATTCCTAGTAAGTACTGCCTTATTAGACTCTATAGTGACCTTAATACCAATATTCAAAAGAAGAGTAACAGATAATAAATTACACCTAATTGTTGGCACATGAAGTGTGTTAGTAAGGGACAATATTCTTCTTGAAATCAGTTTAAGATTCACAGTTCCTTTTCCTAGAACAAGAGAAGAGCGGTCATCTACTACAAAGACATGCTCGCCTTCTAAAGGAGTGTAGATGGAAAAAACAGAGCGATTTTGTAACACCCCAGCAGACAGAACAGTAGATAGTGAAACAGTATAGTAGACAGTAAAGAAATAAAGAATCACAGTGATAAAATGATGTTAATTAAAGAATAAATAGGCTAAAAATAGGGATTGAGGAATTCAGAAAAAATTTAAGAATAATTATTACAGAATAATTTTAAAGATGATAACCAACAGAATTATCGGTAGAGAATTTTTATATATTTTTAAGAAGTTTTTACAGAAATTAATTGAGAATATTTAGAATTAAGATTCTAAAATATTGAGAAAAAATAATTTGAGGTTCAATATGAAGTTACAAAGACAAATAGATAGTAAAGAGATAGAAATGATAAGAAAATCCGACTTTTTGAAGAATTTATCGGTAGATAATTTTTTAATTAATTTTTGACAATAATTTGTGCAAATTTCTTTTACATGATTTAATTTTGAAGGATTTTAGATTAATTAAAAATAAATTGAAATATATATGATATTTAAGGTGGGTGAAAATGGATACAAAATAAGAGATAAATTAAGAGACGTAAATTATCGATTTTCGGAGTTTTGCTAAAACGGGTTCGGTATAAAAATTTTATAGCTACAGAGGTTGAATGATTAAGTTAAATTGAGGTACTAAGGATATTTTAAGGTTTCATAGGACTTAAATGTCAATAATTTAAGGACTTAATTGAAAAGAATTAAAAAGAATTGTGGTAGCAATTATAATTAAGAAAAATTATGGGTAAAATATGCAATACCAAAAGTTGTGAAACCCATCAATAAAATATCATTTTTTTTATTAAAAATTCTGGAGAATTCTAAAGGATGGCTGGACAAACCATTAAAAATGAAAGGATAATTGTTGTTGACTTTTAATAATATTCCATAGGAAAAATTACAAATGTACATATTCTAGAAAACTCTCTTTTTTTTTTCCTCCATTTCTTTCTATGTTAGCTTTGGTATATAAAAGAAAAAGTAGATTTGTGTTAGAGAAGGGAGGGAGCCGAAATTCACTAGAAAAATAGGCAAAAAATATTCTTCCAACCCAATTATAGAAATCAACCAAAACTAAATAAGAAATTGATGAGAGAAAGAAGAGTGAAGAAGGGAAGTTGATGGAAATTATATCAAACTGTTGTAGAAAAGAAAAAGAGAAGGAAGAGAATCATCCAAGTGCAAGATAATGATTCTAAACTTATCCTTTTTAATTGTATTTAAGAGTATCATGGTTTGATTTAGTAAATAATTGAGTTAATTGAACTATGAAAGATGAAGATGAACTAGGGTTTAAAGGGGATTTTGAATCTGTGTTAAGGCAGTAGTTTATAGTTGAAATTCTGAATTTTTAATATATGAATTTGAGGTTAGACAAAACATAAAAGTTTTAGATAAATATGTTAATTTGATTTTTGTAAAAGGAATTTCTAAAATTTGAAGTGATAAAATATTTATTAGGCAAAAACCATGACTGACTCAGAATCAGAGTTTTAGAAAATTTGCTACTGTATTTTTATTATAAAGAATGACAGAGACAAAATTAGAAGAAGTTTTCAACATGAAAAATATTAATTTATGTCTTATCTATGTAAAAGTGAAATAGTGTTTCAATTGGATTTATGGTTTAAGAGATATTAATCCATAAGTATAATCTGCCCAAATTGATTGATAAACAGAACATAGGCTACTAAATTATATTGATATGAGGATCTTAGAGTCTTAATTAGAGAAAGTATTAAATATAAAAAATATTTACTTCTATGTTATCTAAAGTTATGTAAAATGGTTTTGTAATTAAATGAACACAGAATTAATTATAGGCATGGAAACAGGATATGTTCGGATAGAAATTTTAGGACTGTAGGTTAAATTTGAAAATTCACTAATAATTGTTCAATGAACCAAATAATCTAAAATTTGGATATGTTATAATATTATGTATCTAGAGTATAGGAAAAAGAATCAAAGTAATTTGACAAGTATAGATTGAGTTATAGGCTAAACAGTAGAGACTGCTGGAATATGGTGACAAGGCAGAATATGGCTGGTTATAGGGCTAAATTTAAATTGACACCATAAATTGTGTAATAGTGGGAATAAGTTAAATTTTGGATATTTTAGAGCTTAATATGTCTAGTTTAAGTAGGAACAAGAATTGAAGTATTTGGACAAGTATAAGAAGAGATGTGGATTAAGGAGCACAGGCTGCCAATATAAAATGTTACACAGAAAAACCTTGGTGACTTTATGTTTACCCGTGCCCTAGGACCGTCGTGATCTAAAAGTGGAACGTGACAAATTTGCACATATGTGCTTACTGGCACCTTAATCTATCACCCAAGTTTTGTGTTTTTCAACCATGTTCACCTCAGTCACCATTGCAACTATTGTATCCTTATCTTCAATTTCCACCAAATTTGCCCTATGAAAGTTGTTGTTCTTTTCTCCCTTTTTGTGTTTATATTGGGCAGCATAGTGACCTGAAACTCCACAAATAAAACAAGCTCCCTTAGTTTTCTTAGACTAATAATGACTTGACCTATTACCCTGGTTGGAATTGCGGTGTTGTCCTTGTCCCTGATTGTTATGGCATTTTTGCCCATGGTTATATCTAGAGTTATCATGGTTTTTCTTTCTATCTTCAACTAAGTTAGATTTATAGATTAATTCCTTAGCTTTGGCAGCTTGGTTCAACTTTCTATTTTTCTCTTCAATTCTAATATGGATTATAAGTTTCTCAAGAGTAAAATCTTTCCTTTTATGTTTCATATTATTCTTATAATCTAACCAGGATTCAGGTAACTTATCAATCAAAGAGTTAACAACAAAGGCAGGAGGCAAAATTATATTGTCAATAGTTAATTCATTAACAACCAAATGAAACTCATGAATTTGTGCAGAGAAATCCTTATCATCAGATATTGAAAATGCAAAAAATTTCCTATAGCATATTTCTTAACTCCAGCATCTTCAACAACATATTTCAAAACTAAAGCATCCCATAACTCAATGGAAGTCTTATATAAATAGTAAACATCAAATAATTCATTGGATAAAGCATTTAAAATGATAGCCCTATAAATTTATCAGCAGAAGCCCAAATAGACAATTTCTCCAATTTGTCTTTTTTAACAATTTCATCATCAGAATCAACAGGGTCAGAAGGTTTTGATTCAAACAAAGCATGGCTAACCTTAGCTATATCCAGTACCAACATCAATTAGTTTGCCAACATTTAAAATTCTCACCATTAAAAGGTTCAATTATGGTTAAATCAAGAACAGCCTTAGAGGCAGAAGGCATAGCAGAATCAACATGATTAGAAGCCATAATATTCCTTAAGATTGTTGCTTCTTAGCAATTAACTAAAATTAAAAATACAGATCAGAAACAATCACCAAGTTATTCAGAACCAAGTAAAATAGAAAATAATATCGAAACATCTTATCTGATTAGCTGAGATGTGAGATATCACTGTTTTTAAGGAATATTTTAGCCCCTCAGTAGGTTAATGATGCTCACAGGTCCCAACCGAAATCACCTCCAGAATTCAACAGCTATAGCTTTCTTAATTCAAACATAAGAACAAAGAAACTCTAGGAACAACTATAAAACTATTTTGATCAGACTGGAAAGACTATGTGTTTATTCTCTGTGTATAAAAGAGTTCTCCTTACTGTAATATATAGGAGAAGGAACCAATATTCACAGACAAAATTTTAATGTCATAATTAGGTGAATTAAAGAAAGAACAGTCATAAGATTTTTCAGTTTAGAAAAATTAAATAAATTTTAAGTCTATTATAGTTGGGTGAATTTTAAAAAAAAATAAAAAAATAGTGTTTCAGTTTTATACGCGCGCACCATACCACGCCGAGCCGAGCCAAGCGGTGCGCGCGTATGTGATATAAAATGTGTACTCACTTATATCACATATATGGTATGGTTCATTCAAAAAATTTTATTGACTATGAAGTATAATAGTCAATATATATTTTTATAAAAATTTGAAATATTTTAATATTGAGTATAATATCTTTTGATATATTTACTTATATATTATATATACAATAATTAATTATGTTACTGTAACAGGATTCTACGACTATTGCTATTAGATGGTTGCTACATTTTAAGACTGTCGTATTCTTGAAACAGAACGTGATAATATTCATTTTATGTTTTTGAGATGACAATACATAAGAACTCAATATTACCAAATACCAATCAATCAATGTAATAAATTTATGGTTTTACTTTTACATGCAAAGGAAAAGGTGAATCTCAGTAATTGAGGATTGTCAGGACTCTATTTTCTGTATTTTGAGAATTAATTATACATATAAAATAATAATTAAAAATACAATATTAATTAATTATTAAGAGTTTGTGCAGCGTCGCATGAAATAACTGGCTATGCATCAAATAATAATTAATACTCATTTAATTATTGGTTATTGTGAATTTTAATTATGAGAGTTACAATATCAAAGATTAGGATTAAAAAGAAAAGAGAAATCTATTAGAAATATAATTATATATATGCATGGAAGCCACATGTAATGTTTTTTTAATAATTGCAAGCTATCATTTTGATTATAAGCATGCATAGGATAATAAATACAAAACATAACAGAAACTACAATTTTCTAAAGTAAAAACATAAAAATTCATAATCATTTTTCAAAATTTCTTACAATAATACATAAACATACATATAACACCAAAAACATAAAATATATACCAGAAAATAAAAAAAAAAAAAAAAAAAAAAAAAAAAAAAAAAAAAAAAAACTTTAGAACCCAAAATATTTGTATAAGTTAAAA
>CANXYC010462748.1:0-17285 GCA_948193065.1 Aleurites moluccanus
TGCTAAATAGGTTGAACAACCTTTTCCAATTATCTTCCTGGCCTGGATAGTAGAAACCAGATTAACCCGGAACTCCCAAATATCACCCTGAAACTCAAACTCTGGCTACCCCTCAGGCTAAAATCTAACCCTTTTCCGATAACAGTTAATAACTGCTTGGTGCCTCGTAAGCTAATCTGTACCCAAAATAATATCTAGCTCTAACACAGGCAACTCAATCAAATCAGCACACAAGATGTTATCATCAATCTCAATCACACAGTCAGGGTAATAATAATCCACATCAACACTATCACCCATAGGAGTAGCAATCATCAAAGGCACATCTAACAATCTCCTTTCCTTATTCAATTTAGGTGCAAAGTGTGGTGACACAAAAGAGTGAGTAGCACCAGAATCGAATAAGGCATCTGCAATCTCATTCTGAATCAAAATAATACATGTGATCACATTGTCTGATCTCTGGGCCTCTTGGGTGTTAACTGCAAACACTCTGTCCTGACCCTTACTAGCTGGAGCCTGACTACCACTGGGAGCCTGTCCTCCCCTGCCTCTGTCTCTGCCTAAAGCCTCTCTGCCCATATTTTGACTTGCTTGTACCACTGGCTGAGAAACCATAACAGATGGCTGCTGATCAGCCCTTAATGGACAACTGTTAGCATAATGGCCCCGTTGGCCACACCTCAAATAAGCACTAGTCTGTCTCCAACACTCCCTTCCATGTCTCCGACCACAAAACCCATAAGTAGGAATGTTGAGTGCCTATGCAACTGGTCTTGAAGAACCCTGAGAATATATAGGTGCTGACTGAACCACAGGCAGTCCCCTAGTCTGAATCCTCCTCCTCTGACTACTAGCAGATAATCTCTAATCAAACCGAGGCACTGGCTCTGCCTGCCTAGGATGGGAGCTACTCTCTCCCCTCTTAACCTGAGATCCTGGACCCCCTTTTCTCTTCTGGTCCCTCTTAGCCTATCTGCCTTATACTTTTCTTCCATCTGGGTGGCCTTATCAATCACTGTCGTCAAGGAAGAAAACTCAATGGCCAGTAAAGCATTATGTAATGCAGCATGAAAACCCCTCCAAAGCCTACTGAACAAATTAGCCTCTATAGGTATAATATGAGTAGCATATCTACTCAACCTAATAAACTCCTCTGCGTACTCCTCAATAGATCTGTCCCCCTACTCCAACTGCTCAAATCTAATCAGGTTACGGGTCTTCACCCCCTCTATAATGTACTCATTAATAAGACCCTGTTGAAACTCAGCCCATGAAGGTGGATGCTCACCATAAAGCCTGGGCTCCATCCTCCTTGAAAACCAGGTCCATGCCTTGCCCTTGAGTAATAGCTCTCAACTCTGAACATGTTAGTCTCCTCACTACCTTCTCCACTTCCTCCAAGAAATTTACAGGATCAGTGCCTCTGTCTCCCCTAAACTAAGGCAAGTTTAGCTTCAGAAAGCTAAACATCGATACTCTACCCTCCTCTATCACTCTCCGACCTCCCTATACAGCAGGCTCCCTCTGAACCCCTACTGGCTGCACAGGAGCAGGTACCACTGGAACTGCCTCTGGTACTACAGGTGGAGGCACTACTGCTGGAGTGGGTGGTGGAGGTACATGCTAACGCTCCCGTCTCAAATCATCAATCTCTTTCCGTAACTCCATCAATCCCCTCATCATCTCTACTCTCCAAGGGTCATCGCCCCTCTCTGAATCCTCTGAAGACCGTCAGGATCTAGTCGGACCCTCTAATACTACAATCTCCCTCACCAATAACTCATTGGAGGCTACCTCTGCCTCTCTGATATCTCTGTCCCTATCGTCAGACATCTCTGTAATCTATCTAGAAAAATGAAAACAGTCTCAGAAAATGACAGAAATACAGAATAATAACATATAACAGATGATAATAACAAAGGACGACAAAGGAAATCCTATGCTCCATGGTATACTTAATTCTACCCCATTCTATACTTAATCACTATTCCTCTGTAATTTAGGTACTATTTATCTGTAACCTAAATTCCATTGTCTATAACTTAGAGCTCTGATACCACCTCTGTCATGACTCATTTTCAGATCGTGACGGTCCTAGGGCGCAGGAGATGCCAATGGCGACCGACACCCGTAGAACCCAGTATCACATGCATAATCTATAAACCACAATATATTATCCATTTTAGTTAGTTACCTATCCATTCTGTTATTCTGTAATTCATTATGTAATTTACTGCAATTGGCTGTAACAATCCATATATCATATCATATAATCATCATATAACTCATATATCATCAAGTATCATATATACATGTTCATTTTCTAGCTAACTCATATATACCCTATGGAGCAGCTAGATTATGAATATCAAAATAATAATACAAATCAGAATATGTATATCAGTAATACTGGCAGAAATCCCTGGATGACAGACAACAGGATTATGCACTCTACTCCTCTCCTGAAATGGGTAAACAAAGAAAAGGTGAGTATATAAGATACTCAGTGAATCTATATGCATCAACAATAAAACAGTAGGTAGCAATGAAGCAATGGTATTACTAGGTCGAATAACAGTATACAGAATCTGTAATAAGTCATAGTATAGCCAAAGAATAAAGTACAGGCTCGGTATCATATGGAAAGACAGATAAAGGGATGGACTGTATGAAATCATACAATCTCCAATAGAATCAGTATGGACCATATATGAACATATAGTCTCTAGTAGCATATCAATATCAATGAGCATAAGACTGATCAGGTCTTATGGCCAGGACCATAACCTCTCCTAGCTAGGGTACCAATAATATAATGTGCACATCGCCGATAATATTTTTCCACTATCCTGTCAGATCAGTAGCTCTGTCAAGCCACATTAGGATTAATATAAAGAACAACATATCAATAGATATCATTATGCAACAATGGCATCCTCCATATCAATAAGCTCAATATCAGTCAATCAATTATCAATAGGATTCATGGCATTGTAATAGGTGACATACAAATAATGGTACATGGTTTAGTAATCAACAAAGACAGGGAACAAAAGTTGGCTCGGCAAAGGAAAATGGTAGGACAATTGGCATGCCAACGTCGCTGGCGACAATGGAATTCAAATGGTAGGCCTATGGAATACAAACAATAGGCTAAAGACAAAATAAGCTAGGATTTCATTAAACACATGGTGGGCATATAATGGCAAGCCAATGGGTTAGGTTAGGGTGAAAAATTAACTTGCCCAATTCAACTAATAACAAGCTACATTGGCAATAATAATATAGGCATCAAAGAAACAATACTAAACAACATTAAAAGGGCTCAATTTGGCTATTGAAAACAAGGCAAAAAACAAATAAAACCAAGGCATGTGAATAGTATCAATGGTTCGGCCAAAAACACACTTTCACATATGGTTTCCATTTTCAATTTCAACATAATAGGCATGTTAGGATGCATATAAGACTCACCTAAACTTCCAAATAGCTTTGGAAAGTCCAATTCCACTTAATTTTACCAAATGAGCTATTAGGCACACCTTTGCTAAAACTTGAATTCTACACCAAACCAATCATCAATTAGTTACCTATTAACATCCAATTAACATATTCTAACATCAATTAACACTAACTAATACTAATTCAAATATCTAAGTTACACAACTTCCATTAGGTTTAGAAATTTAGGGATTTTTATCAATTTGCATCAATTGGTACAATCTAACTAAAAACCCATCTAATTCAACTTAAATATCATCTAATCAAGCCATAAATTTGAACAAAACAACTTCTTACCTTGATGGAGTGTGATGGCCGAAATCTTCCCTTCCAATTTTCTTGAAATTCTTCAACTTTCTAAGCAAACTAATGGAGGGAAAAGATAAAACAAAGGTTAAACTCCATTTTTCTATGAATTTCTCTTAAGAAATTTGATGAGAAATGAAGAAGAATTAAAGAAGGAAGATGGAGAAGTGGTTCGGCAATGAAGGAGGAAGAAGAAGAAGATGCAACAATTTGTTTAAGTGTTGAATATATAGAAAAAATCAATTTGGCAATTTACAACTTAATCGTCCAACTTCCATATATTACACTTTGGTCCAAATTCTTTTGTAATTTATTTTGTCAATTCTGTCAGGATTTGAAATTCAAAGTGGGAAGACAATAAGCTTATTTTAATTTATACTTATTTATAAAAATGGTTTCAGAGCCATTCTATAACTCCGACGAACCAATTTTCACTATTCACCTTAAACTTTTATTTATTTACGATTTTGCCATTGGTTACTTTTTCAGTATTCCTAAATGATTTTCACTTCTTTATTTTTACCAAAATCACACATGCATTATAGTGATCTTTTACCCTCAGGTCAACTTGAGAAATTCTTCTGTTGACCGGACTGCTAATTTCTCGACAGTATTCCCGACGCCACCGCTTTCCAGAAAAGTAACTAGTTCGCTTTCTAACTGTGTCTCCAAAATTATTTCCCATCATTTCAATACTTTTGAACCATATACTGAGAATTGAATCATGCATTTATGTTAGGACTTTCTAGGGTATTACACTTGACTACCATTGACAACTTTTATTATCATATGTTTATATCGCCTGTTTAATGATGTATATATGATCATTGAGTATTTTATACTCACCAAATAGTGGTCTATAATTTTTACAGGGATGAGATAAGAGGAAGTTGATTCCAAGTCAATTTCTTTTCCGACTTGGAATGTCAAGTACATCGAGGTAGAATATTATTTTCTAAAGGTTATAAGTGTTAACTCATAGAGCTCCATGGTACTGTGTATAATTAGATGAATAACTACAATAATGATGTATGAATATTAAAATAATTGACCATTCAGTGGCATTAAAAATTATAGTGTGTAATGCTTAATGATTGATACATGACAATGATACTGAAATATGATAAAATAAAATGTACATATTTTGAAAAAGATTTAGAAGTGCCATGTATGTCTGTTGAACTGTGCAATTGAGGGTATAAGGATGTAAATTATTGGGAGCATAAAAATAATTTTAGTATAGGCTGTGTAATTTTTAAAAGACCCAATTTTGGATTTGGAATAGCATTAAAATTACAAAGAAAACTCTAGCAAAATTTATGTAAAATTTATAAGTAATAAATGGAATTTAAGCATTGATGAATGAATTAAAATTGATTGAATGATTTATAACTGAATTGTTCATGGGTTCTAATGGTTTCCGGTGACCTTAAGTCTACCCGTACCCTAGGCCCATCACGATCCAAAAGTGGGTAGTAACAGAGGTGGTATCAGAGTTAATGGTTTAGAATAAATGTCATAGGTATCAATGAGATAATAAGTGTACCATGAAGCATAGGATTTCTATCTCATCAATTGAAGTTATCTAATAGTGTAGTATTCAGCGTTATCTGTTATTATTACCATTCTTTAGTGCATCTATAAATATATTGTATAATATAGAAAGAAATGTTTAGTAAGAATTAATAATTAAGTAATAGTAAATTGTACAAAATGCGAACTGGTAGAGACTAAAAGTGATTAATATAGTGACTGTACTAATGTAAGGAAGCTAATTCGAATAAGAAAGTGAATCACTATTATAGTGAATAGTGAAAACTCTTAGAATAATATCAAAAGTAAAGTTAGCTTAAATGAGTGAAAAAAGTAATAGTGAAAAAACGGAATACAGTTATTGATTAATAATTGAGTATATGCAATAAGAGTAGAAGAATAGAATGAAAATATTGAAAATTATGAATAGTGGAGTACATGTGATGTGGATGATACATATGCAAGGTAAATGATGATTGAATATGAAAAGTGAAAATATGAAATTATTGAGGTATAGTTTAGTTTAGTTACAAAACAAAAGTTATAGTGCTTAGAGAATAATAAGATTGTATATAATGGTATAATTACCTAATTATTGAAATTCAAACATAAATAAATAAATATTAGGCTATTGTTTATTGAAATTTAGGGAATATGCTCATGCAAAAAGAGTTAATGGTCGAAATGATAAAGTATAAAAATAAAAAATAAAAGATTAATGCAATGATATTGATAAGATGATTGGAAATATTAAGGTATAGTATATTAAAAATCTAAGTACTGTATTATCAAATGTTTATGGATTATAGATCGTATACTGATAAAAAATGATATGAGAATTATGAAATAGCTCATATGATAAGAAGACCATGGAATTTGGCAATTAATCTAAGTAAGATGTTAAGTGATATAGAGAAAGTAGTTACAATGATAATTTGAGACTATTTGAAGTACATATATCAATGTTGATAGTATTGGATGAAAAAATTCGAGAACGAACTTTATTGAAGGGGAGTAGAATGTAATACCCTAGGAAGTCCTATTTTGAATGCATGATATAGTTCTCAGTTTTTGGGTTGGAATTATTGAAATGATTAGAAATAATTTTAGAGACACATTTGGAATGCAAATGAGATACTTTTCTAGAAATTGTCGGTGTCGAGAACACTGCCGGAAAAATAGCAGTCCAGCAAATTTAAAAATTTCAGACCCAAACTTTGGGGGATGCAATAAGTTAATTTTATGTGAAATTATGGTGAAAAGAAAGAGTTGAAAAGTATTTTGAAACACTGAAAATAAAAGTAATGGCAAAATTATAAATAAAGGCAACTTTGGAGGCAATTTTAGAAATCCACTGTCTGGGATCCAGAAATTATTCCAAACTATTTTTAAATGATATAACAATTTAAAATAAGGTATTTTAATCCCCACACTTGAGGTTGAATCTAAACAGAATAGACAGAATAAATTACGGAAAGTTTTGGGGTCAAAATTACAAGGAAAATTTTGGGCCAAAGTGCAATTAAACAAAGTTGTGCGACCCACCCTTTCTAGAAATAAGCCAATGTTGTCGGCCAAGATGGTGGGGGGATGAATTTTTTGATAAAAAATGATTAATTGATTTATTAATTAATTGGAAAGGTGACAAATCACCAAAAATCTAGAGAATTCTTTGTTTTGTCTTCATTTTTTTTTTGGAGTTGGTTTTAGTGTATAAAGGAGAAGTGTTGGCTGCCATTTTTGGAGAGTTGGCCGAACCATAAGAGAAGCAACTAAAGAAAAAAAAATTCTCTTAACATTTCCATAGAAATCATTCAAAAGAAGATAGGAAGAGATGAGAGAAAGAAGAGTTAAGAAAGGAAGTTGATGGAGATTATGTGAAGCTATTTGGAGGGATCAAAGAAGATGGAATCCAAGAGTTTAACTTAAGATGATGATTCTAAACTTATCATTTTAAATTGTATTTAAGAGTTCTATGCATGATTTGGCAAATAATTGAGGTAATTAAGTTAAAAATATAAAGAATGAGCTAGGGTTTATATAGTTTCTGAAATTTGTTTTAAGGTAGTAAATTATAGCTAACATTCTGAAATTTTATTGACTGAATTTGAAAATATTTAAAACATAAAAGTTGTAGGTAAATATGTTAATTAGATTTCTGTAAAAGGAATTTGAAAAATTTGAAGTGGGAAAAGAGTTATTAGGTAAAAACTGTGACTGATCTGGAATTAGGGTTATGAAAAAATGCTACTGTGTTTTTATTTTATATAATGATAGAGACAGAATTAGAAATGTTTAACATGAAAATTGTTCATTTGTGTCTTATATATAATCCTGTAAAAGTAAGTGTGGACTACCCGAAATGACTGTTTAACAGAACATAGGTTACAGAATTCTATTAATATAAGGACTTTAAAGTTTGAATTAGAGAAAGTGTTAAACATGAAAGATGTTCGATTATATGTTATATAAATGATTGTAAACTAGTTTTGTAATTGAATGAGCACGGAATTAATTATAGGCATGAAAATAGGGCATATCTGGATAGAGATTTGAGGACAATAATTTAACTTTGGAAATTCACTAATAATTGTTCAGTGATTTAAAAATTCTAAAATTTGGGTATGTTCTAATTTTATGTGTCTAAATCCAATAGGAAAAAGAATTAAAGTAATTGGTTAAGTATTTATTGAGTTATTAGAAAAAGAACAGTATCTGCCAGAATAAGATTTGTAGGCAGAATGCAGGCAGTAGGACTGGTTGTAATACTAAGTTTAAATTAACACTATAAATTGTGTAGTAATGATTTTAATGTGAAATTTGGATATGTTATAAATTTATATATTAAATTTAATTAGAAATAAGAATTGAAGCAATTGGATAATTTTAGAGAGAGATATGGATGATGAGACACAGGTTTCCAATAAAGGTTCTTTATAAGCAAAACCTAAAACTTGGAAATTTGAGTAATTTTCTTTAATATAAGTATAAGTGATGTAATTATATGTTAAATAGTATCTAAATGTAAATTAATTGAATATGTAGAGTCGAGAATGAATAAGAGACATGATGGGTACCATAAGAGATAAGGCAAAGAATCAAAGATAAAGGAAAAGGGAAATGTTCAAGTCATAAGCTGAGGTGAGTAATATATACATCATTATGCATACCCATGTTTTAATTTGTTGACCCAATGAACATGTTTCTTTCTTGGTTAAGTGCCACATTACTATTGTTGATCATTCTTATGATTGAGATCACAAAATGTATTGATTGTTATTGATATTGAAATGACTATTGTACTTGATTGACTATGTATCCGAATTGCTCCTAAAATTATGCACACCAAATGTTTAGCCACATTCCATGATGTTTATTGTTAATTGCTACCTTTGTATTAAGAAAAGAAACCAATATATGATTAATGAAATATATTAACATTGATTGACAAGTAAACCCATGTTTATTGATCGAAAGCCATTGTACTGTAATGTTCCTAATGAATACTTGATATTGTTATTGATTCCATTGGCCTATTTACATGTGGATTTGATAGAGCTGCCTCACCAACGGGGTAGTGGGTATATACCATCGGCAATATGCACATTGATTATGCGATATCTTAGCTGAGAAGGGTTAATTGTCCTAGCCATAGGGCCTGATCAGCCTTATGTACATGATGTGAGATTACATGTGTTCTGACCCTTTATCTATCTTATCTACATAATACGAGTATTGTTTACCTATTCTTTGGTTCCAAGCTTATATCTTATTGCTTACCATTGATGATCATTCTTTCATCGATTATTATTGATCATCGATTTGACTGTTACCTGTTCCAAACTTCCAAAGACATTTGGTGTGCAAATTAATTAACCTTGACATGTAAATTGAATATACTAATATTCTTCATCGTATTTATTGACACTTGACTACCATTAACAACTTTTGTTATCATATGTTTATATCGCTTGTTTAATGATATATACATGCTCATTGAGTATTTTATACTCACCAAATAGTAGTTTATAAATTTTACAAGGATGAGATAAAAGGAAGCTGATTCCAAGTCAATTTCTTTTTCGACTTGGAATGTTAAGTACATTGAGGTAGAATATTATTCTCTAAAGGTTATAAGTATCAACTCATAGAGCTCCATGATACTGTGTATAATTAGATGATTAAGTACTATAATGACGTATGAATATTGAAATAATTGACAATTCAGTGGCATTAAAAATTATAATGTGCAATGCTTAATGATTGATACAAGACAATGATACTGAAATATGATAAAATAAAATTTACATATTTTGAAAAAGATTTAGAAGTGTCATGTATGTCTGTTGAACTGTGAAGTTGAAGGTATAAGAATGGTAAATTATTGGGAGTGTAAAAATAATTTTAGTGCAGGCTGTGTAATTTTTAAAAGACTTAGTTTTAGGTTTGGAATAGCATTAAAATTACAAAGGAAATTCTGGCAAAATTTTTGTAAAATTTACAAGTAATAAATGGAATTTAAGCATTAATAAATGAATTAAAATTGATTGAATGATTGATAACTGAATTGTTCATGGGTTCTATGGGTTTCCGGTGACCTTAAGTCTACCCATGTCCTAGGACCGTCGCGATCCAAAAGTGGGTCGTGACATCTATATTACATTGTATATTTATACATACACTAAAGAATGGTAATAATAACGAACAACGTTGAATACTACACTATTAGATAACTTCAATTGATGAGACAGAAATCCTTTGCTCCATGGTATACTTATTAACTCATTGATACCTATGACACATATTCTAAACTATTAGCTTTAATACCACCTCTGTCACGACCCACTTTTAGGCCGCGACAGTCTTAAGGTATGGGTAGGCTTAATGTCACCGAAAACCTATAGAACTCATGAACAATTCAGTTATCAATCATTCAATCAATCTTAATTCATTCATCAATGCTTAAATTCCATTTATTACTTATAAATTTTACAGAAATTTTGCCAGAGTTTCCTTTGTAATTTTAACCTTAATCCCGACCTAAAACTGGGTCTTTCAAAAATTACACAGCCTGCACTAAAATTATTTTTGCACTCCCAATAATTTGCCTTCCTTATACCCTCAACTTCACAGTTTCACAGACATACATAGCACTTCTAAATCTCTTTTAAAATATGTGAATTTCATTTTAGCATTTTCAGTATCACTGTCTCTATCACTTCGCTATCATTGTCATTATCAATCATTAAACATTACACATTACAATTTTTAATGCCACTGAATTGTCAATAATTTCAATGTTTATACATCATTATAGTACTCAATCATCTAATTATATACAGTACCATGGAGCTCTATGAGTTGACACTTATAACCTTTAAAGAATAATATTCTACCTTGATGTACTTAACATCCAAGTCGGAAAAGAAATTGACTTGGAATTAGCTTCCTTTATCTTATCCCTGTAAAAATTGTAAATCACTATTTGGTGAGTATAAAATACTCAGTGAGCATGTATACATCATTAAATATAAGATATAAGCATATGATAATAAAAGATATCAACGGTAAGCAATAAGATATAAGTTTGGAATCAATGAACAGGTAAACAATACTCGTATCATGTAGATAATATAGAGATAAGACAGATAAAGGGCCATGAAACATGTAGACTATGTGTAATCACACAGTCAATCTCATATTAATAAACATAAGACTGGTCAGGTCTTATGGCTAGGACCAATAACCCTTCCCAGCTAGGGTATCACATATAGTGAATGTGCACATTGTCGACGGTATGTACCCACTACCCTGTCGGTAAGGCAGCTCTGTCAAATCTCACGTAAATAGGTCAATGGAAATCAATAACAATATCCAATATTCATTAGGAATATTATGGTACAATGGCTTTCGATCGATAAGCATGGGTTTACTTGTCAATCAGTACACAAAAAAATATTTTAATATCAATAACAATCAATGAATATGGATAAATTTCATTGGGTCAACATATCATGGCATGAATATGATGTATACATTACTCACCTTAGCTTATGACTTGTACATTTTCCTTTTCCTTTATTCTTGATTCTTTGCCTTATCTCTTATGGTACCCATCACATCTCTTACTCATTCTTGACTCTACATATCCAATTAATTTCCATTTAGATACTATTTAACATAAAATTATATTACTTATACTTATATTAAAGAAAATTCCTCAAATTTCAAGTTACTAGGGTTTTTCTGTGCAAAATTCTTTACTGACAGCCTATGTTCCATTACTCATATCTCTCTCTACAACTATCCAATTTCTTCAATTATTAATCCTAATTAAACTTAACATATCAAGTTTTAACATATCCAAAATTCACTTTATTCCCATTACAACACAAATTATGGTGTTAATTAAAACTTAAACTTATATCTAGCCCTACTGCCTGTATTCTGCCTACAAATCTTATTCTTGCAAATACTGTTATTTTGCTAATAACTCAATCAATACTTAACCAATTATTGTAATTATTTTTCCTATTGAAAATATACACATAAAATTATAACATATCCAAATTTTAGAATTTTTGAATCACAGAACAATTATTAGTGAATTTCCAAAATTAAACTACTGCCCTGAAATCTTTATCCAAACAGACCCTGTTTCCATGCCTATAATTAATTCCATGCTTATTCAATTACAAAACCATTTTATAGTAATTTATATAATATATAAATGAACATATTTTATGTTTAAAACTTTCTCTATTTCAGAATTTAAGGTCCTCATATTAATAGAATTTTATAACCTATGTTTTGTTAAACAGTCATTCCGGGCAGTCTACACTTATGACCTAATATATCATAAACCACAAATCCAATTGAAAAATTGTTTTACAAGATTATATATAAGACATAAATGAACACTTTTTATATGAACACTTCTTATAATTCTATTTCTATCATTATGTACAATAAAAACAAAGTAACATTTTTCAGAAAACCTAATTCCAAGTCAGTTACAGTTTTTACCCAATAACTCTTCCCTCACTTCGAATTTTATAAATTCCTTTTACATAAATCTAATTAATATCTTTATCTACAACTTTCATGTTTTAACCATCTTCAAATTCAATCATTAAAATTTTATAATATTAGCCATAAATTACTGCCTTAAATCAGATTTCAAAAACTATATTAACCCTAACTCATTATTTACATTTTTAGCTTAAATCAATTAATTTTCGACTTAATTAAACCATAACTTACACAAATTCAATTAAAAGAATGATTTTAAGAATAATACTTCAAATCAAAATACTTGAATCCCACTTCCTTTTGCTTTACCAAAAGCTTGAACACAATTTTTCTATCCTATTTTCTTCATAAAGCTTCTTCCTTCTTCAATTTTCTAGTTATTTTTGGTTGATTTCCTTGAAAAGGTTAGAAGACATATTTCTTTAGTTTTTCTCCCCTCAATATGGTTCGGTTCTTCTCTCCAAAATGGCAGCCAACATATCCTTATCATCTTTTATATATACCAAAAGCTAACAAAAAAATTGAAGATAAAAAATAATAGAAATTTCTAGATTTTGATCATTTGTCACATTTTCGATTAATTTGATAAATCAATAATTATTTCTTATCAAAAAATGTCATTTCCTCCCATCATGTCCGGCCACCTTAACTTAATTCTAGAATGGGTGGATCCCACAACTTTGTTTAATTGCACTTTGACCCAAAAAAAATTTTATTTGCATTTTTTACCCCAAAATTTTCTGTAATTTATTTTGTCTATTCTGTTTATATTCAACCTCAAGTGTGGGGAGTGAAATATTTTATTTTAAGTTGTTCTATCATTTAAAAATAGTTATGGGTCATTTCTGGATCTCAGACAGTGGATTTTCATAATTATCCCCAAAGTTACCTTTATTTATAATTTTGCCATTACTCTTATTTTTAGTATTCTAAAATATTTTTTAACTCTTTCTTTTCACCATAATTTCACATAAAATTAACTTATTTAATCCTCCAAAGTCTAGGTCAAAAATTCTTAAATTAGTCGGACTGCGATTTTTCCGGCAGTGTAATTAACACCGGTACTTTCCGAGATAGTACCTCAAAAGTGGCCCTGTTGAGGCTCAAAAATTCTTTAATAATACTCTCTATCATTTTTTGTATATTTTCATAATCGAATGAGTATATTCATACTTCAATTAATATTATATCTGTTACTATAACTCAATATATACATATTGTCTTCTATACTTTCTCACTATCTATTATTCTATCTGCTGGGGTATTATAAAGAGTATAATATTTGATCTATTATGGTACATGAGCCCTAAGAGTAGTCATGTTCTAGGTCAATTACATGAAGGCTAGGTGACTGGGCTTAATCAGGATCCCGCGGAGCAGTGATATACCTTACCACTTACGTGGGTCAAATGATATTGCATACCTTCCTAAAAGGATTAGGGATCATCGCGGGTTTGGGTATGTTCACTATCTCCCAACATACCTAAGGAGGGTTTCTAGGTCAATGCTACTAGTTTCCAAGCTGAAAATCATAATTGTTAATGGACAAAGAGTCCATGTAATGATGTATGCAATGCAAAGTTAGTTTTAATTTGAAAGCCAAGTTTCGAATTACTTTTGAAGAATACTTTATTTTTTAAAAATCAATTAGTAGTTATCTTTTCATTTTGAAAAAATGACAAGTTCCCAATGGAGTCGCCATCTATAAGATCTCACCTGAGTGCAATGCTCTCGGTCCACTATGGGAATCGAAACTATCATTTGGGTTAGATCTCACATCGACAAAATACCAGGTCACCTGGAAGTTTTGTTTATCAATTCTAATGAAAATTGTTTCATTTTTGCTTTGAAACATGTTTTTGAGTTCAATTATGTTTTGAAAATGAATTTTGAGAGTTGCCACCTTAATTTTATTTTTGTTTGAAAAATATAAGGAAAAAATCCAAAAATAACTCCAATTTAGTTTGCATAATGGATAAAATACACTAGCCCTTCTAACGAATCTAAGTTCGGGAACAAAGTTTTTTATTTAAAAATTTTTGACTTGACTTCTAATTAATTTTGACTTCAAATTATGATTTAATGATCAGTTTAATGTGCATAGCAATTATATGGATGCTAAAGCAATAAATAAATCGAAAAGTGGTAAAAGAATTTAAATTACAAAATTAATAATTGAGGATATTAACTCTAGCCTTTATGCATTTTAAGTTAATCACAAATTCCCCAATTTGAATCAGAGGGATTGGCTCTAACCCTTATGGGTTCTAGGCCAATCACATGTCCTCCAAAATGAAATCAAAGCAATTAAAGAGAAATAATAATTTTACAATTTTAGATTTGATGCTTGATTGAAGAGAATGCCTACGTATCCCGTTTGAATGTGAATCAAAATCCGCATAGTTCGTCCTTCTTGCAAATGGTTTGGGTCTGATTTTAAAGTGCCAAGAGCTGTTTGGGCTTTGAAAATGATTTTGGATTGGCCACAATCTGCTTGGGCTGATTTTGGGTCACATGTCTGATTTGGATTGATTTCAATTTAGTTTATGTTACAGGTTGGATTTGAAATAAATTTATTTTTGGAAGTCTAATTATACCTTCCTTTAAGTTTTTTGGGTCGGTGGTGGCGATCAGAGAGATTTATCAGACCATAATTCCACTTTTCGATGTCGTAGGAGTGGAATTGGGTTGATTGATTGTTCTTATTAAATTAGTCTAAGAAAGACTAATTTAGGACTCTATTGGCCAAATGTAAGTCTTCAACTTCTCAAAATCTAAGGAAGACTTGAGAAGCTGGTTTTGCTTGAGAAAAGCAACTTGAAAAATATTAGAAACTCTATCTTGGAGGGAGAAGAGAGAGCTTGGCTAAGGAAAAATCAATTTTGTAAGTAAGGTGTGTGGAAAATGGAAGAGGGGAGAGCTATTTATACAGGTTCAGAGAGCATTTTGGTCATATGAAATCAGGCCTGATCTGGTGGATCCACCGGTGAGTCTGGTATCGTCCACCAGTAAGGCTGGCAGATTCTGCCAATGTGACTAGTGGAATCCGCCGGTGTGTCTAGAGGATGACACCAGTAAGGCTGACGGATCCAGTTGGCTTGGCCTGTGGATCCTCAGGCATCCGTTCGTCCGTCTTTGAGTGTAATATCTGCCATTTTGTAGTGTTTTTACTGATGTTATATGTTTGGAGAATTTATTAATTTTAAATGAGAATATTAAGAATTTTAGGAATTTCTGATTTTTGATGCTGCAGGATTTTGTGATGATAATTACATGATCTTAAAAACATAATTTGATAAAGTGTAAAACATGAAAGTTGTGATTTTATGTCTTGATTATAATTCTATAAAATGGTTTGGCAAAATTCTGTGTAAGTGATGAGTTGTGTCTATTTGAGCAAGGCTGATCTGGTTGAGTGTTGCTGCAGGAATGCAGTGCCTATTTGAAATTACTGGGAATGACTGAGGCAGAATTAGCTAAAGGTGTGAACATGAAAAATGTTCCTTTGTGTGTTGTGAAGATGAATATAAAATTTCAGAATTTTTGGATAAGTGTATATCAGTGTAGAGTGGGTTTTATCAGACCTGTCCGGAGAGATTCTAAGGCAACAAGTCTGGGTGATATTTGGAGAGTCACCATTGTCTGTGTGTTGGTCCTTTTGATTTGAAATTTTGATATGTTATACTTCTGCATGTTGATTTTAAGTGATAAAAAGAATTAGTAAGTTTGGATGTTTGTAGCTCATTTGCGAGCTGGGTAAGTGTGAGATGTTCAGAAAAGGTTATAACTTAGAGGAATTTTGTTATGGCGAGCCAGCAAAATGAAAGGAGGCATTTTGCGAAGTGGTGAAATGGCGAAGTGGCGAGGTGAGTTTGCCGAAGTGGCAGTTGGAGAAGAGCTTGGGCGAAGAGCTTTAGCGAAGAGGAAGTTGGCGAAGAGCTTGGGCGAAGAGGATTTGGCGGAGAGGATTTGGCGAGGTGTCATTATGCGAAGAGGGAAATGTGCAAAGTGGCAGTTTGTGAAGAAGCGAAGAGGCGAAGAAGCATTTGCCGAGGTGGCATATGCGAGGAGGAGTTCGCGAGGAGAGTCTGGCTAGCAGCAGACGCGAGCTGGAAAGTGCGAGCTGGGAATGCGAAGTGGGAATGGCAAGCTGGTTAGGCGAGGTAGCTTTGGCGAGGCAGGTCTGGCGAGGCGAGCTGGCTAGCTTGTTTCTGGGGCAATGTTTTATTTAAACCCAGCAACCCCCAGTAGCGTTTCACGATTTTTCTTTCTTCTTCCTTCGATTAAATTCAGTCTTTTTCCCATATTAATTCTGTTTTATATTCTAAGGCATTAATACTCAAATTAATGCATTAGACTTCTAGATTATTCAGTATTAAGGCAGAAATCATCAGATTTGAGTAGTAATCTCAGAATTTCAGTTTGAAGGAAATAAGGTAAATTTTTTTCCTAAGCTATTTTCTTTGGATTTATTTAAGTCTATTGGTTAAGATAGTTAATATTGGGTATATGGAATTTATTGCTAGTGATCTGAAACTATTAATGGTAATTAATGTGGAAGGAATCAGTTTGGTGAAACTGCCATGAACAGTAACTCCGAAAATTTAATGCAGATTTTCTTTAAAAGATAAATGAAATTTGTTGTTGAGAATTAAGAATGGAGATTCTAAGATAATTAATTGATAAGAAATCATGTTGAATATTATTGATTTGGAGAAACCCTAATTTTGTATATTTGAGAAATTTCTTAGGAGAAGAAATTCGAATTAATTGAGGAATTAAAGTGAGCAGATTTCTAAAGAGGAAATTAAGAGAAATTTGTGTTAGAGGTAAGTATGAACATCCTATTTGATTATTGATTCTTGAAATTAAAATGACCAGTATTCTTATATTTGATTATCCTATTGTGT